>JAQFZG010002651.1:0-15812 GCA_034695465.1 Entomobrya nicoleti
TAGGTCAAAAGATGCGTGTAATAATCCGAGACGGACAAATTTGAACGCTTAGAGAAATTATAGATTGTGTATATAAACATTATGTCATCATTATTTGAGTTAAAGGGAGGTAAATAATTTGCATGAAACAAAGGTAAAAAATAATACATTTTTACAATTATTTATGTTCCAACATAACTTACTTGTACAATAGAAAGAGTGACCCATCAAAATATGCTGAGATTACTAAAACCAATGGTGATTTAGCATACATGCTTACACTGTTCCAATATCTGATAAGGAAAAAGGACACATATATTATAGCAAGCTCAAATGCCCCGTTAAAGACAACTATGTAAGCTCCGATTAAATGAAGAGCATTTTTATGTAAAACTTGAAATGCTCGGTATACATTTCGTAAATTGTCTGGATTTTCCCTTAGGTCGTTTAGACATCTATATTTGACACGACCCAATATCAACTCTCTTGTATAAAACAATAGCATGTAGTAGCCGTATAGTAAGATAAAACTTAAAATCAAAGCAGTGCTAAGCATCAGGGAGGATAACTGATAAAGCTGAAAAATAATAACACCATATCAATTAAAAATGGCAATTGAACTAATGCGCCTAATCTAATAATGCCAATTGGATCAAATACTGTATACATACAGACAAGAATGGTAAACGTTGTCATAATAAGAATCATTAGTTGAAGTAAAATGAGAAATATTTTGTTGATTTTGCTCTCGTTTGGTTTGAAATCCGGCATGTAAGTACCTAGATTGAAATGAAAGTTAGCTATAAGTGGTTTTAAAAAAAATGGTAAAGAGTTTTACAAGTCTACTTACAATGCAAGTGTCTGAAATAAATAATAAGTCCATTGATAACCCTGCAGATATCCAGAGAGAAAAACACTGGAATACTTAATCCTAGTAGAAACAGGACAGAACTAAAATGAAAATTCAGTGCTTGGTTCAGAGTATCCCATTCCTTACGTAGCAAAGTCACGACAGATTTCTATGGCGTACCATAAATTTAAAAGGGAAAAAGTAGTATATAGTTTTTGCTGGGTTTTCGGGGACGTAATATATTGTAAAAGACGGCTAGTTTTGCAAAATCGTATAGCTGCAATACCACAAGGTTCAGCACATGCGAGCAAAACTGCTAAATAGTGGTACAGTTGATCACCAAACATTTTAGAAATACTTATTTATCGCTTATATAATTTCTATCCGCTTTAAAAATTGAAGTTTAAATAGCCTTATCTAATTTGGGAAAATATTGACGACGAGCGTTGTTGAAAGCAGTTTAAAACATGATGCTATTTTTATCAGGGCAAGAATTGTTACATTAAAAAACAATAAAGTAAATCTATAATCATTAGAACAAATTATAATTAAATCTAAACAGAAATTTAGAATTTCATAATATTCAATGCTGCTATCCTTGGGAATTTTACAAACATTTCTTCAACTTGACAAATATTATTTTTAAGCTGTGGATTAGTCTGATATCCGGTAAAAAGATTCATGACCAAATTGAGTTGATCCTTGAAAAGTATCCTTGATGATTTCACATGTATGTAAAGCCATTTCCTTCTTTTGCGGAAGTAAAATATATAATTTATTGGTAATGTAAAACAAACTAAATCGAACTCTAGTTGGAATACGAGCTTCCGAAACTAAATGTAAATCTTACCATGTAATTTAATTTTTTGAGTTTTATGTTTTACGCTCTCGACTAAGCTGCCAACGCTCGCTTGTATGCAATAGTAGTCAGGTCATGCAGTCTTAATTGTGTAGTCATGCAGTCTTAATTGTAGTAAAACTACAATTAAGTGCAATAATTGTTATTTTCAGGCCACATATCTTCACGATTATGCGTATTTAGCTTTAGTTGTTGTTTTTAATTAGTTTAATTGAACTATCGTCGACTTATCGTTTGTAAAAAATATTACGTAATATCGATTCAAGGTTGCGCAAATAATTGACTGCATTAATAACGTCATCTGCCACAGAAAGTCTTTAAAAACAGTCATACAACATGTAAATGGGCTTTTGAAACTTATCTTATATCAATATCACTCGGTGTGGATAACAATGATCGAAAATGTAAGGGAAATCAACCCGAAATCATAATTAGGTATTTGGCCAAACTCATTTTTCTTTTGTAAATTTACTAAATTATCACAGTAAATGGATGTTGTCTTGTTAGAAACTAGAATACTACTTCAAAAAACTTATTTCCTCTCCTATATGATAACTAAATTTTAAAAAAACAAAGTCGAATGTCGTCAAAAGTGTGCAAAATATTACCACTTACGGCCCTTTATTCGAAACGTGCTAACGGTATCTACAATGTGCGAATATATATGAAACTAAATGTCAGTTTGTAGTAAAAACAAGTTGTTCTACCGTTTAACATATGAAACATTCAAATTTTGTTTGAGTAAAGAAAATTTACTTCATGAAATTTGAGACTTTGCAATACTTTTGAAACACTTTATTTTTTAGATTTTTTTTACAAGCAGCGCCACCAAGACGTTTTTCGCAGTACGCATAAGTTCAGCACAGTTTCGAATGCGCAAAAAGATAAGCTTTCGTTAATCGAAAACCAAATTCCAAAATATTGACGCATACAAAAATTACAGAAATTTTTCAAACTTTGCAATACTTTTGGAACAGAGTTTACATCTCAAGTTTTACCGATTACATTTTTGTCAAAGGTCATCTTCCTTGAGCACCTAAGTGTATAGTGGTTTGACGAGGAACTAAATGGATAGATTTAAATTCAAATTCATATGAGGTGAAGGAAGATTGCCCATTCATATGTCCTAGCGTTTCCAAATATTCTTTTTAAGGGTCACATGACCTGTTTGTCACAGTTTGACTTGTCCATTGCTCAATTCTATTGTGTAAAACAATAGCATGTAATACCTATATCCGAATATAACAATACGAACTAGACGAGTCATGTCCGTTACAACTGGTGTCTTTAAAATTTAAGACATTGCTCAAAAAGTCGTATCTCCCTCTTTCTCTGTTCAACAGGACACCCGGCGTATAACTAAAAGTATAACGTACTCAGAACCTGCTCGAAAAGTAGTAAGATTAATTTCGGAGGTTGGTATATTTGTAAAATTACCGATAGCAATTTACTACCTTTGATGGCTTTTATTTCCCTGTAAATCTGTTACATGTGGCAATGTAGAACAAATAATAATCTATGGGGTGCTCAAGTGCCTGATTTTGATTTATCTTCCTGTTTATCTATTGTTCCATACAAAATGTGTCTCACTTATAAATACTAATCGATTAATATTGACCATAGCTCGGTCAAGTTCGTAAATCAGCAAAATCGGTCGATTTTACTGATTAATGGCCAGGTGTATTACTAAAATCGGTTACTAGAGTAACGGCCGATTAATGGTCGCATGCTCTTTAAATGGGCAATTTTTTATTGTACTAATCGATACAACTGCCCGCAAACATGTCGTAAGTTGCTCCAAATGACCCCAAACATGACCCACACTGACCATTCATTATAGTTCACTTGATCTAGAATGAGTTGAAGCTGATTACCTGATATTTCCCATTTGTTTTCTGGAACCGCTAACCGCTGCTTAATTATGTTCTTCTGAATGAAATGAGTTCAATACTAATGAATTATAAATAAAAGTAGGACTTTTATTTCTAATATAATTATTATAAGTTATTTACTTTATGACAGGCATCCGCAGCAAACCACAAAAATCCTTAGGACGTCCCGGTAAATGTTAAACTTTTGAGTAAACCACCCCAACCAAGGCTTGCCACAAACACTTCCAAATTACATTTTAAAACATTGAATCAGCAAACCAGTATTATACTGAACTGATTATAATAAAGTATTAAATATTTATAGTCAGCAAAGTATGAATAAAACAAAATGTGCTCAAATTGTTTTTTTTTGCATTAGAGTTAGAGATTTATTACTGGCATAAATATATTTGGAAAACATGTATGTTTATATGCTATAACAAACGGTTTGGATGAAATTAGAGAAATTGAATCGGCATAACAAATATTGCTATATTTGGACAAAGTTGACGTAGTAGTGAAGGCAAAAGTCTTTTGAGAGTAGATGCAACGTAAAACATTTAAAAAAAAGTTTATACATACGCCAAAGGGTGTGCTTTGACGATTATTGTTTATCAGCTGTTTGCTTTACTTGTCTTAAAGTCTGTGAATTAAAATAAAAGATGTGTACATCCTAACAGAATACATATATATTCGTTATCCATGTACTAATGGCGTTTATACCCTAGCTTAACCAAAATGCGGATAGTTTTCGGCGAAAAATGTCTCCCTAAATGCACACGTACAATTAATCTTTTGTTATCAACAAAGCTCTACAAATGCCTCTTGTAACCCCTCTGAAAAACACAAAAAGGCTACTTTTTCTTATTACAAACTGAGTTCCATAGCAAAACTGAAGAGGCTTACATGATATTCTAAATCGTTTCATTATTTTAGTTTCGATACTGCTACTCCAGCTTTTCTTCTTCCAACTATTTAATACTTGGTTACCCTTGCTCGCCAGAAATGTTCCAAATAAAATAACACAAGTCCATGTTGTTATTCCCATTATTACCCCTAAAACCATTGGTGTTTTAGCGTATATGTTTGCATTGCCCCAATATATGATAAGAAAAAATATCACATATATTATAGCAATCAGAAATACTCCATTAAAAACAAGTAGATACACTCCGAATAAGAAAATTTGTATGCAAAACTTGAAATGCTCGATATGCGTTGCGTAAGCATTCCGGATTCTCTCTAAAGTCATTTCGGCATCTGTATTTGCCTCGTCCAAACCTCAATTCTGTTGTGTAAAACAGTAACATATAATAGCCATATAACAAGAGAACAGTTAAAACTAATGTTGGGCTTATCATTAGACTACATATCTGATATAGTTGAACAAAAAGTAAGAGCAAATTAATTAAAAATGGTAATGAAATTAATGCCCCTAATCTAATTACTCCAATGGGGTCAAATACTGTGTAAATGCACACTAGGCACGTAAACGTAGCCATTGTAAGGAGAACTAATTCAGTCAAAATGTGAAATATTTTGTTTAATTTGCTCTCGTTTGGTTTGAAATCCGGCATGTATGTATCTAGATTGATGCTATAATTTTACTTACAATTCAAGTGTCTAAAGTAAATAATCAGTCCGTTGACAGATCTGCAGATATCCAGAGAAAAAAATACTGAAATACTTAATCCTATTAAGAATATAAATGAACCAAAATGAATAGAAAGTGCTTGATTCATTGTATCCCAGTCCTTATTACGGTAAAGAGAAAAATCGCGACAAATTTCAACGGCATACCATAAATACAACAAGGCAAATGTAGTGTATAGCTTTTGCTGTGTTCTTGGTGAAGTGATATATTGCAAGAGTAGTCTCTTTTTGCAGAGTCGTATAGCAGCAACATTACAAAATTCAGAAAACTTGAGCAAAAATGCTATATTGGTGTAGAATTGGTCGCCAAACATGATAGAGGCAAGAAATTTTTGAATGAAAATGTATATTTTATCGGTTTTAACTTGATCAGAAGTAAAGTAATATTATTTAAGGATTTTGTTGAGCAATATAGCTACTGCTACTGATGTTTTAATATGATACTCAGCTTGTGAGAATTAAGAGCAAAACATTTTGTCTGAAATTGCTCTAAAAACTATATTATAAAATATTTGGTATAGAATAAAACCATGTCATGTGAAATGGGATTATATGAAAAAGTATATTCGAACTTAAAACCTAGAATTATATATTACATGTATCTATTTAAAGAGAAGTTTTTCATGCTAAATTCAACATGCTTGCGTAATAAATTCATTTTTTAAGGTAAAATACACCCAAGATGAGGGAAATACTACTAACAGTATGTTAAAAAAGTTATCGATAAAGCTGAAATGGTTGGTTTAAGAACTCAATTAAAAAGTCAATTATAAGCAAATCGGCTTTTGCCTTGCCAAAATAACTTCCGGCTTGCATACAAAACGTTTATTAATAATAATAGATTTTTGATTTAAATTATTTTTGGCTGAGTCATCAAAGGTTAACATGCATGATAGTTATCCATAAAAATCTTTCATCTTCTGTTTATCTAACAGTTGTAAAAGCGTTTGATGAGGCGTATGATGGTTATGTGGAAACTCTTTTTTTAAACCAGTAACCTTTATAGTTATTATGCTATTTCTTTTAACCTACATATACCAAATATGTAAAATATTTTACATCTTGCTTGTGAATTATGTAAGTATCTAATAACAAATATTCCATTTTCATTTCTATACATAAATGCCAAACATTTTAATTTCGATTTTTAAATAGCAAACTTTAAGGATGCAGTTCTGTATACGGAATACATACTCAAGTTTTCGATTGTGTATAGTGTCAACGACCTTATGTGTTTTGTGAACCAGATGGACAAATCGAAACAAACCCCATTACACATATCAATTAAAAAGCACAACGTAGACCTTGTAGATTTACTTCTTAATCATGGGGCTGATGTCACATTGGCGTAAGTATTTTGTTCAATACATAATTTCAAAAATATATACCTTTTGATACCGATAGATATTTGTGTATTTGTAAGTGTTCTTTGTCTTTTTGATTTATTTAAAATGTTAGGAGAATCGTCAGATGAAGCAGTGTCGGTAACATACAGTGTGTTTCCCGAGATAATGATAAAGCTGTTTGACAAGAAACTTAACGTCAGTTCTGACAATGAACAACCATACAATGAAGATTTGGACCATGTGAATTATGATTTTTTGTATGCTATACTATTAATTAAATTTATATATGATGAGATTGGAATGATATAGTAAAATATGTATTGTGCACAATAGGCCAATTGTTGGACTACATGTGCATACAAGGCAGAAGCATAATAACTTTGAACTACATGAGATGAAAAATCTCTCTACGGTTCTAAAGCATTCCAAGCGAACAAAATCGAAAATTATATTACATCCACTTGTTCAATTATTTCTGCATCTTAAAGTACAAGAGTACAAGTATTGGATATTATTTTCAGCCATTGTTCACGTAAGTTCCTAATGAAATTTGTCAGCCGAAAATACATTTCACTGACGATATATTGTGTTGAGATATTAAAAATGTACATATTTTGCTCAATTTACTTTCTAGATCTTTTGGAATGTCTTAAGCTTCTTTTTTATAATGTACAACGCACTTATTCCCCTGTTAAACAACACAAACATCACGAAATGCAAACCTTTCCATCTTAAACTCAGCTGAATGGTTGGTACTTCGGATTTATGTTTGTTACGTGGGCAACATTTGCTCTCAAAGAATTCGTGGAGTATCGCCACTGTCCAGATAAATCTTTTTACAAAAAGCAGTTTGAAAACATAGGACAATGGTTCATTCTTATTGTGGATTTTGTCATATATCTTAATGCGATGGAAACAAATATTCCAGTATTTAATTTCATAACGCAAGCTTGGCCAGTCCATTACTTCATGGTCGTTTTTTATTTTGTAAGTGTAAATATCCATTTAAAATTATATTTGTAATTTACTTCAGTCATTTAATGTAAACCAATTTGGTATTTAGATTGGCATGCCGGTAACCGTGCTATTGGGTCAAGGTCAATTTCAAAGCTACCTGGTGTCGTTGTGGGAATTAATAATGAAATATTTCTTCAGGTATTTGATAAACTGTATTATTTACAAATCCTGCAACATTTATTACACAATTGCTAAACTAAGAACAACTTTCAGGGCCTTGCAAATATTGGCAAGTTATTTCTGGTGTTTCTTTCTCTGCTGACTTCGTTCATGATATTTTTTCATGCTCTGTTGCCCCAGATCTATATTTATAAAACCACATATAAATTGTTTGATGTTAAGTAACATATCAATTATTGTTGTTTTTAAAAAATTACTGCAGGATTCCAAATTTTCCGCCAAATATGGTTTTGGTATAAACAAGTTGTTGGCCATGATGACTGGAGAACTTGACTATGAAAAGATGTTTGACTTTATTATGAAAGAAAGAGTAAACGCTTCGGTGCAGTTTGTCTTGGCTCAAATTGTATTCTTCTGCTTTCTTGCTTCAATAACCATATTGCTTCAGAATCTACTTATTGGGCTTACAGTTAGCGATGTTCAGGTAAAATCTTTTATTAATTTTATACTATTTATTCGATACTCAAATAAATATCTACAGAATATATACAATATATAAATAAATATCTATTGGTTAGTTTTTTTATATCTACAGGAACTGAAAGTGAAAGCAAGTAGAAATTATTTGGAGAGCCTTTTGGAAAACATTTGTCTCCAAGAAATATTTTGGTTGCCGTATATTAGTCGAAATGGAAGTGTGGCTCGGAAATCAGAACATGTTTTGCTGTGTGGCTTAACAAAAGATTTGGCAAATTCTATTGTTCAATGGCAAGAAAGTCAATTTGGAAAAACTAAAATGTGCCAATCGTGCGGATGCACAGATATTGTAGATGTCGTTCGTTTAAATTAAACTAGAAAAAAGTTTAAAATGTATTTTAAATAGTTATCATTCATTTTTTATAGAAACTACTACTAACAGTTGGTAAAATATTTTAAGTACTGCGACTTACAAGTAAGAGCTCATTTTACTTAAATATAATATATGTATGTTTTAATAAATTACCCCAAACTACGTACTCATGCCACATGACGTAAAATTTCGTAAAATTAAACTGCACATTTTGCAACTGCGAATATATTTAAAATTAATTGTTAATAAGTTGTTTAGGTAGCGATCATTGGTTTTACAAGAAGCACATAATATGAAAGGAAGCTAAAGTAACCCTTTTGTTTTTAGTTTTGTCCACGTGTGTCAGGTACTTTACATTGAAAACTCCATATAAAGAACGATGTCGTTATGAGGATATATTGAAAACTGTTATAGCATCACGGATGTTTAAAGCATGTAACTCATTAAATAATTTTAAGGAAACAGAAATACGCTATAGCAAGTAAAGTACTTCCTTGTTAAACTTACACCAAAGCTTCCGTGTCTAGCGAGCAAATAATTTTACACGAAAATGTTCACAGTTTACAGAAGCTATTTTACAAGTCAACTCGAGCTCAAATTTATTTGAAAGATATAAATGGAAGCATAATGGTTTCAATAGTGGAGGCATCAGTAGATTACAACTTTATCCTACGATTGTTTTCAGAATGCATTATTCACATGTCAACGTACAATTATCCAAATGCATCTTCACTAAATTTTAAACCCCCCAAAATACCCATTATTTTGTCAAATTATATACTCCAAAAAATAACCAATTATCACTTTAACGGAGATTCTGATATTCATATATTCTTTTCATCGGACTCGATTGTTGCACCTTTTGAAGTTAACTTTACCCATTACATATATCACATGAACAAGCCATCCAGCACATTTCGAAGCGCCTTTTCATTTGAACCTCAACATCCACCTAATCTTCCCTGCTACTTGCAGTTGTATCACTACATCCCTAAATATTTTGACCACGAATTTTTCCCAGCACCAGACCCCCTTTTGTTATACATGTATGATAGCATGAGGGTTATATTTCCAAGATGTGTGTTCGCAAATATGGAATTGATGTCGTACAACAAGCCGCTTTGCGGTCAATTCAGTGAAAACAGTTCACACTTACTCCAAAAGAAGTTCAAAACGGTAAAGTATAACGGATATCAAGTTTTCATTGGGTCTAAGTACACTACTCAGGAATTACTTGTAGAAAGGGACGTTGAAGCGTTTCGAAACATATTTTGCTTCTTTGCACCATGTATTTCTGACGGCCTTACAAATGAACCATATAGACTTCTTTTCAATATGGATTCCAAGAGCTTCTACTACCACAGCCCTTTATTGCGTGGTATTACTGAGTTCCGTTTGCAGAAATTTGTTTCTTGGAATAGTTTTAATTCGATTGATTTTACCCAAAACGTACGCCTTAGTCAAGACAAGATATACCAAGTTATGATATCTCATCCAAATTTGAATGATGGTTTGCTAAAAGACATGATTGTAGATTCTTATTTAAGAAATGTTAAACTGGAATACCTAAAGTATGATATTATCAGTGATGTCGTTATCACTAAACTTGTATTTGGAAATTTTTCGTTACAAGTGCTTTTCAGGGATTCAGAATTTTCTAGTTTGAACGTATTTTCTGTTGCTTATGTTAGTTTTGAAAGTCCACAAGGTCATCATATGATTTTGGATACAGTCAGTTTGAAGTTTATTACTTGTGGAGGGGATGAGTTCGGTCTTTTTTCAATATTTGGATATTTCAGTGCATTTGATCTATATTTCTGGTTAGTATTATTGCTGATAAGCCTTGTATCTGTACGCTATTTGTCTACTAGCTCTCAAATAAGTTCACAAACATATATGTTTCCCATCAGACTTTTATTGGAACAAGGCGTCGACGAAAGTGATAACCCTGGTTTGCGTATTCTTATATTTAGTTGGCTAATAATGGGGGTTGTTATCAGTAACGCATACCGCGGGCAAAATATTACAGACTTAAGTTCACCCGTTAAACAAATACCGGTAAAACACTTTGACGAATTGATAAGCAAAAACTTCACAGTTTATTCTCAAATGGAAAATATCCAAGGAGAACGAGAATATAATTTATCATGGACTGCTATTCAGAACCTTATGTATGAATGGACCAATAATAGCATGTATATAAATCAAACAGAGTTGAAGAACATGTACGTCGAGCAAAGAAGGGCATCAGAAGACCTTCCTGCTTCTGGCGCCAACACACTCAATATTGTAATTGAAGGTAGTACAAAGTTTAAAAAATGGGAGTTTATCGCACACAATTTTACAAGGAAAGAATTCGATATTGTTTTAAAATCTGGTGTTCCAGATGGATATCTCAATTTGATTGCAAAGTGTGATAAGTCGGCGTTTGTGGCATGGTCCGATGTTATTGAAGAAAGTGTATATAAATTGAATCGTCTCATGCAACTTGACCAATACAAAGTAGATGGTCAATCGGTGAAGGGAGTTTCGAAAGAAGTGTCCGTGGCAGAGGACTCGCTTGGTTCTTCAAGAAAAGCTTGGTTGGTTGAATATGTTACGATACCTGGCACATGGGTATATGGGCGAATAAATGCTGTTTCTGAAAGTGGAATAGCCAAACAATGGAAGAAATGGGAAAAATTTGTCAAGCTGTTTCAAGATAAGGTGGTGGCAATGCAAAAGTCAAATGATGTCCATGCGTTAAGAGTTTATGATAATATTATTGTTGTGTTCTATGTGCATTTATTTTTTATGGGTATGGCTGTATTAACGTTTATCAGAGAAAGATTTGGTCAATCATTTAAATGGCTAATAATTACCAGTTATAAATATGTTACATTAAAATTTCATCAGCGCTGAACTTGGTTTAAGGGAATTTATTAGTAATAAAATAAGTAAAAACTACTTGATTTAGAATAAATGTATTTTGAATCATTATTTTCACGAAACTGATTGGCTTACTAGCAAATGCTTTTAAAAGAAACATAACACTATCGAACTGTTGATTTAAGTCGTAATTAGTTATTTAAGAAAAAAATGTCTCGGCCTTAACAAAGACCAACTCCATAGAAAACTATTATTTGAAATGTCAAAATTACTTATTCAAGGTACAAATGGTTTAGTACTAACTAGAGAACTAAAAAAAGTGTCTCTCGCAAACCAGCAAGTGAATAGTCAATTATGGGTAAAATGTACTCGTAGATTACGCCTTCTAGTCGACTCGTAGTTTAATAAAATAAATTGTGAAAACTTATGTTTAAAGTAAATTCAATATTTCGATTAAAACAAGGCCATTTTCAAATTTAATTGTGTGGCACTAAAAATTTCAGAAATATATATTCAAGGTGCGAGTGTTAACCTGATATGTTTTTGGGACTCTTTGAGATCAAAGTAGTCTGGATTTAAACCCTTAGATTTAAATTATCATTGCACCTGAACACAAACTAACATGTACGTCACTGTTAAGCCCAAAATCTGCAAAAATCGAAGCCTTTAGTACGTCCAGAATAACCACACACATTTATTTGATAATGATAATGATAAATGAGACTGCTTACGCTTGCAACAAGGGAGTAGGTAACTGTAAATATCCCACTGCCATGAATTCCTATCTCGTTATAGTTTACTTGATCTAATATGATTTGTAGCTGATCACTTGATATTTCCGATCTGTTTTCTGGTATGGCCAGCCAGCGCTTAATAATATTTTTCTGTGAATAAAAATAAAGTCAAAACCAAGTACATTATTTAACTCGAATAATAGCAATCCTTTTTATTAACCTTATGACAAGCATCCGCGGCAAACCACAAAAATCCAAAGGACGTTCCAGTAAAAGTTAAGCTTTTAAGTAGTCCACCCCAATCACGGCTGTCCAGTCGCTTTCTAAGTCCAACAACCATTCTAGAATCATGAAATGTAAACTGAACTAGCATACAAGTAACCTGTGTGCCTATCAGCTTGTTCAAAATTTCTGACAATTCTTTCAAATCTGTCAAAAGGCTGTCGACAGTTCTCCAGCTTAGCCTTGTTTTAAAACATTTGTGGTTGCAACTATGTAATTGCTGCAAATTAGACTTATTTATCTGACGATGAAAGTGAGTTGTCGCAATCCATAGCGTATATACTGATATAATCAAACGAATGTCGCCGTAAAATGAGAGTAAACGTCGTTGTGCAAATCCAAAAATTGCCAGTGGAAATAAAATATATTCGTCCCATGACTTAAATAAGTTGACGTTGGTGCCGGTACCATTTTGATTTCGGCTGTTTTCAAGAAAAAATAAATGTTTGGAGGCAACCATCATATTTTCAAGCCATAGTGTCGAATTCCAGGTATTTTGAGATTCTCTTGGTTGCATATGTATCCCTCCAACGACAGATAACACACCTAGTATGATATTGTAACCACAGAGGAAATATATCATGATTGCATATTTCTTCTCGTGTAATTTAAAAATGTGCTTCCTTTTTTTAATATATTGGCTAAGCTTGAGAAAGTCGTCTTGGTTAAACCACATCATTTTCAGGACGCCAACTTTAATAAAAACTCCAAGAATTAGATCAGCCATTCGAATGTAGTATGCAGCATCCCTTCGTTTTGAAGATTCGCTTTGGCGAATTTTCTCCACTAACCAAAAGCAACTTAAAATGTGACCTAACAAGCAAAATATGTTTTGAGGCCACCAAGATTTAATTTGGGGGAAGCTAAATTCTTTGATCCCTTGTTCAATGTCAATTGTTGGTTTTGGCTCATTTGATATACGAAACGGGCAAATACCAAAATAATATCCGTAATTCACGTAAATGCTTATGTATTCTGTATATATACTTCGTGTTTCAAAGAACTGATACAGTTTGAAAATGAAGAAGTTTTCAGAAACCATGTCTGTAGAGAAATTATTTTAATGAAAACCGCGGACACCTATTATTTTTTTAACTTAACCTGAAACCAGCGAAGAAACAATTATTCAATAGTGCGATGTTTTTTGTAAGTGTTTTCCTATCTCAGACAAACGAATGCACATAATAAAGTTTCTTCATGGTCGTGATAATTTATTTCATAATGACGACAAGACAACATTACGTACCATTGAATAAAGTGTAGTTAGATAACAATAGGTTGTTATTGGTAAATTGTACCGGGACACAAAAATTGTAGATATAAACCTCTAAAATATCGGATACAAGAATAATGTGAATATCCAAACATGCGCATCCGCAAACATGGCTAAAGGTAAATAAACAAAAAGAAGCCATAACAAAACATTTTGCTTTTGATTCAAAAAACTACATATATAGCTGGCTGACATATTCATTTATCTAGGCACAACACATTCAAATACAAGGCTGAAGCATTATATCAAGTACTTACATCATCACTGAATAATTAACACGTTATTACCACATTCGATTTTTTATGTAGTCATGAAATGACATATTATGAGTCTTTAAACGTGTGCTCCAACTTTTACTCATTATAATCAAGGTTAGAACATCAGAAAAGGTTTTTTATTGCAAATTAGTACTGCTTTGCACGAACAAATTGTAAAGTTTCCTTAACGTTTTTAGAAATAAATATAATTGTGGCGGTTTCAATTGAGACATTGAGTTAAAGCCAAAATCCAACATCCAAAATTGTAAGCAAAATGATGTAAGCAGCTGCAGACGACACTAGTTGTGAACGTTTACATAAAAATAAACTATGACAATTAACTGGGAAAGGATCCCACAAAATTCAAAACATTGAAACTGAGTACATCTATTTTAAGCCGATTTCCTTTAAGAAATACATTCTGTGGAAATACTCGATAAATCCCATTTTTATGGCATTGTATTGCAAAAGATGATAAAATTACTGCTCAAGTAGATTTCTGACGATTTTGCATAAAAGTGCAAGTCATTGTGTAACATACTAAACATTAACATGCATACCTTGTTCTTGTCAAAGTTCCCCACATGACCAATGTATTCATGTGTTAAATGCTAGTATCCATAAAACTAAATACGTTGTCACTAAAAGCTAAGCCAACACCTTTACAGGTTGTCGACTTTTTTAATCAAAAGTTAGATTTTTATAATATTCGACGTTTAGACAAATATAACTAACAGTATTTGATTTTTTTCCGTTACTAATATATTTACTCAATATACTTTAGAGAAAATCAATATTACTTTTTCAAAAGTAGCAAGCTCACAGTTTGATTGATCACAAAATCCTGCAAACTTAACGGTGTTAACCTGTCCAGGTAATTTGACCCTCCGAAATATATTTTCAATACCGGGCAAGACTTCAACCATCTCTTCAACCATTTGTTGCGTTTTACACCTGTATTTCCATCTATATTTTTCTGAACTTCATTAGATACATTGTATACATCCGCGAGTATTCCAAAGACAAATATAATCACAAAGAAGCAAACAGTTCCAGACCATGCGTATAACAAGTTAAACCAAATCGATCCCCCAGTATCTTTCCCACTCAGTAACGAAATAGAATTGTACAAACAAATCGTTTCCATAGCCATCCAACAAGGTAATCCACAACCAATTTGGAATTGCGAGTGACACAATCGGTACTGAATGGTCATGATCTGCAGCTGCCTCCGAAATAGAGTGAGGTTCCTAGTATTACCTTTTGAATTGTTCGTAACCAGTAGTAGTTTTCTGTGAAAGACAATTTTTTAAACTTTAAAACTGTTTACCTATTTAAATTTAAGCTTACTGAAATAATATAGTATGATAAAGTTTAACTGCTTACTCTCCAAACTTTTCGAGATAACTTCGAAAGCACTTTCCTTCCACTATGTACTCCAAAGATGTCTGAAAATTACACCCAACCAGCAACAGACTCCAGTTGAAATATGAAAGCAATGAAATCCCTAGCTTTGTCCAGATTTCTAATGAGCTCCAAGTGGCCTTCAAATGATATCCAGGTTTGTCACTTTGACATTGACCACTCATCCAGTAACCGACATACAAAGGGAAACAAGGATTCCTTAGTACATCCAAATGATATACAATCGGCATTATGATTCCAGTACATGTCAGTAGGTATATCAAACACCTTGAAAGCAAGTCGGTTTTATTCGTCCTTCGAATACGACCTTTGGTATTTGGGTAATGCATTGACCATCTTTCCTCGTATTTAATGAAAGAATTGGAAAGTTCCACTACGTGCGAAAGGTTTTTATAATTAACTAAATGACTTGACAACGTATACATTGC
>JAQFZG010002652.1:0-15808 GCA_034695465.1 Entomobrya nicoleti
GTATGCTGTAAGTTGAGGAATAATAAACCCAGTAAAACTTTTAAATGGATTTCTCTCTAAAACAAAATGTATACTAAAAAACTTGCTAAGTTATACAATTGCGCACAGGGAGCAAAGTCTAAGAAATCGTAAAGGCACGACATGTATGGGTAAAGTTACGTAATGTTTAGTTAAAATGATGTAATACTTTGGATATGTTACGTAATGTTTGGGATCGATTACGTAATGTTTGGGATCGATTACGTAATGTTTTAGGACCGAATACATAATTTTTGGGATCGATTACGTAATGTTTGGAAACGATTACATAATAATTGAGTACGATTGCGCAATGTTTGGTATCGATTGCGTAATGTTTGGGATCGATTCGGTAATGATTGGGACCGAATACATAATGTTTGGGACTGATTACGGAATTTTTGGGGTCATTCTTGGACATGTCTGGGGTCACAGGGTGATGCTGTGTCTGAAACGCATTCCATTGTGATCAGCCCTTTATCCTGTACCAGAATCAGCAATAAAAAAAATTGCCATTTAAAATACATGTGACCTTTTCTTTGCTCTATCTTTGACCCGGGTGAACTGATTTGGCTAATTAATGAACTTGACAGAGCTATGGTTAATAGTAGTCGATTAGTGAAAACAGAATTCAAAAACTCTTATAAATAAAAAAGTTATAGAGTATACAGCCGGACGGACGGACATAGGGACACACGGAAAAAACGTACACTATACGTACATTGCATTTTTAATAAGATTCCGAGAATCCTAATAACACTACAAAATCTAAATAGGCGTTTGAATAATAAGCTTTAATTCAATTTTCTAAACACCCATTCCGACCTTCCCAGAACATGTTCAGCTTTAATTACAATTCAACCCTGTTTTTCAAAACTTAGACTTGAGCTTGTTTCTAGAATATGCCACGTGTGTTATGTATAGTTATGTATTGACTCATGTATCCAAGTTATATATATTGAAGTAAACAATAATTATTATTTCACTCAATATTATTCAAATGCTGTTACGTTGAAGCAAAACTTTAGGTTTGGGTTTATGTGTTGTTGAAATTCTAAATTTGTTGCTTTAATTTTGGATTACGCACTTACAAAACTTTAATATATAGATTTAATTGTTGTGTATATATTATTTTGAAAGTAAGAACGATGGTATTTTGAGCAATTGTAGCTCAATTTTTATAAGCTCGTGCAGCTAAAAGCATATAGAAATTTATTTCATAGATAGGACTTCTGCGACACAACTGAACAACGTATTATGTTGTAGTTAAAAACCATCAAAAATAATGGCCTAGTAAGCATATTAAAAAGGTAGATGTTGAAAAGGAAAAATGATTTAGCCGATTTTTATTCGTTAGCACAAGACATCGCAATATATCATACACAAAGAAATGTTACTCAAATTAAGTACTAAAACTTAAGTTAACATGTCCCTCAAATTTACTATACACATTATTCTTCCAAATCTCCTAAACCTAACAAATGCTCATAATCTTGTACCAAATAAAATCATAAACATTCTAATATATCTTTGTCTAATCCTTGTTCAATGATAAACCTCCGACCATGTATACTTTAATTATTTCAGTGAACTATCTCTTTGATCAGTTAATTTGTCTGGGTTTCTGGGAGGATTTCACTAGACATATGTCGCCTTAATGAAAAGCCTAAGATTATTTTATTTTATAACATTGTCTAAATCATATATTTGCTTTGTAATGTTTTTAGCCAATACTTTCTTTCCGTAACTTGGTATTTTAAAATTAACATGTAAAGTGTAATCTTTTAATCTTAAGCTAAATTGTCATATTTTCCTAGATTTACAGAGTAAATAACATGACAAGAAATTTAGTTTTGGGCAAGTAGTTCTCATGTGTCTAAGACGACCGGTTTTCCACCTTTTTATCCAAATATGATCCTCTCAAAAATAATTAAACAGCTTTGTTTGTTCCCTAATTACACTACTTTATTAAATTTTATTTTTGTTTTTCATTTGTCTTGTTTATTATAAGGACAATTAGGAACAAACATGTCAAATAAATCCTTCCATCAATGTAACTGGCTGGCAATAGTCATGCGATGAATACATATGGGCATACATAGCACACTTGTTTAAAATCCATTGGCGCATAAATAATTTGATTCTAAAATAAAGTCTAAGAAAAAATTTAGAAAAAGTTGTATATTTAATTATTTTTGAAAGATTTAAATTACTGTTTTTACACAGAAAGCAGTGGGGAAAAGGGGGACAGAGAAAAAGTCTGCCTTTAAATTTATTACATCCAAATTGTTATTGTAGCTTTCAAGAAGCCCGCTAATCATTCCAAATATTAATAACATACCCGCTCAAACCGAGTGTTAATTTGAGCATTTAAGAATGCTATATCAAAATAATATTTGATAGGATGGGATAAGAATCTTAGTTCAAAATATTATTTGATTTCTTCGCTTACTATTTTCGTCAACTGGGTTAATTTTAAAGGTATCATTTGAATTGATTAATGTTCAAAGCTAAGTTTTAAGTAAACCGTAAGCTAAAAAAAATGTACAAGATAATTTATTTTTTGGGGGTAATCCCCGTTTGTGGGCGATAAAAAACCAAATGATTATTGTAAAAATGAAATGATAATTCACTCTATTGGAAATCTGGATCGTAGTAGACTTGGGAATATTAAAATGATCACTTTCCGAATCGTATTTATGCATCATGTTTCAAAAGATCAATTATTAAACCGCTTTTTGCTTAAGTTACATCTTTCAAATTAAGTAATGGATTTACTCAAATCACATTTGTATTTAGCTTTAATAGCCAAGGTTAGCACTTACATGTATTGTAGCACAGCATACATCAAAAGTTTGATACTTTTTATGATAATCCAATGACACCGTATTTTTTGTTCAGACATTTCGAACTCTTGACGAAAAATATAAATAAACAAACATAAAATAACTAAATTTCTTTCGAGACTGGCAAAGGAGAAATATATTTTCAATTTGAATTTGTGTAATCATTTGGTTTTACATTTTTTATCTTTGAAATCTTCACAAATTGTAAAAATTATTTGATTCTAAAAACTAGCAAAATATTTACTGCCAAGTTTACAGCAAAATCAAGGCATTTCAATGGAGTGACACTTTCTACAAAATTATTCTCGCCAAAAATAATCTTAATTTTCCCGCAAGATTTCCAAAATCTTCGAATCCATTTCCTATCTTTTCTACATGTCGTCTTAATTTCTAATTTACCCAATTTCATCAAATATTTTTCCGATTGCATACGAACCTTAACCATTCCACTCAGCACAAACAAAAGTATAAATATACCATGAACCATTGGTATAGCATATGCAGCAAATGTCAAAACATTTACTTCTTTTTGATCTCCACTTAAACTTGTGACAACGAGAGCAAGACCGGTTGAAATCGCTAATGTTGAACAAACCATCAAAAAGCCCAATATATTTTTTCGTATTTGGTTGCTTAGTGTGTTTACAATCACCACTTGTCTGTATATTTCCAAATGATTGGACATATTTTCCGCACCATCATCAATTTGATTTTCCGCAAACTGAATAAATTGTTTTTCCACGACCGGGCTGATGATTAGATATACAGATATCACGAACCCAGCACAAGTTGACATAAAGTTCCACATAAAAATATTCACAATGAATAGAAATATTTTGACTAGTATCCTTCTTAGTTGACTCACAACATCCAACTCCAGCAATGTAAACTTGTAATAGCATTCCTCCAAGAGGAAAAACCCAACTAAGGATGACTTGCAAGGGTTTGCCCAGTGAAATCCAAGAATAATAAATGAACCAAAGAAATGAGCGGATAGTAGTATGGGTGGAACGAGCAACATATTGAAACTCACTTCTGAATTATTAATATATTTACTGATTTGTGCGACAATGTTGAGATAGAACCCCAAACTAGGCCCTTTGACTATTGTTAGTTGCATGAGAGTGAAAGCGGCGATGAATTTTCTTGCATTTCAAAATGAATTGGTACACTGTTATAAAGGAATGATTGATTTATTGCAATTTTTATGAGATTTAATTTGTCAAAATACATTTTGACATTTGAGTTGGATTTTAGGGTTGGGAGCGATGTTTTTAAGAAGAAAGTGTAAATATGAAGGCATGCAGTGACTAATAGCTGTTGATAGAACCTTAACTGGATATGCATGTTGTCAAAGTTTTCAGAACACTTGTTTCTGTACTAAATTAAATCAGACTCAATTATTTTTAATTGTAAAATATATGATAAAATTCCTTTAGTTAATAAAACTTTTGGGGCAAATACTCGTACTCGAAAACTAAGCTGACCTTTTTTTAACAAAAGCATAAAAGTTTCTTTTTGAAATCTCAGGGAAATTAGCGACTATTCTTTCTTATTCGAAAACATTATATGACGAGTATTAAACCTAAACCTCGAATGATTTAATTATTTGATGGGAATTCCAATATTAGCTGATACCTATGTTTTTAATTAAGCGTCTTCTTATACAAGTTAAATTAGATTTAAATTCAACTTTGTAAGCCATGACTATCAGAAGTCAAAACAAAAGTCTAGAAAACCACTTGAATAAGCAAACAGGAATATAGTATGGTGAGCTTTACAAAGCTTTATGTAAATATGCTATAAGTTGATGAAGATTAATACCCAAATTATATATACCGGGCACTTGAGGAATAAAATTGAATTAGATTTTTCAAACATACATTCCGACCTTCCCAAAGCATGTTGAGCTCTAATTAGAATTCTACAATAATTTTCAAAATATATGTTTTGTGAATATGCCACGTGTGTAAAGTATATTTATGTATTGACTACTCCAAACAAGTTATATCGGTTGAAGTACACAATTATTATTATTCAGGTCAAAATTATTAAAATATTGTAACGACGTCTAAGCAGAACTTTAGGGTTGGGCCCGTAGAAGCAGCTAATACCTTATTTAATTCAAATAAAAAAATATGTTGTTGAAAATATAAATTTATTACCTTAATTTTATGCGACGCACTTACAAAACTATAATTTGCAGATTAAATTTGTGATTGTTTATGGATTTAACCGTATGCTATTTAAAGTACATGGGCAAGATTTATTATTCCACTTTTAATACCAATTAAAATTTAACTACGGAATTGAAATTTGTGTAAAAAAAATCTCCAAACTTAGATTTAATTAAATTTGAATTATCTTTTAAATCGCTTCTTTCACTTAGTATCATGACATAACACCAACTTTACTACTGTCATCAAGAACAGCTAAGATTTTATACGAACCAAAAATAAACGTGGTTGCCATATTTTATGATCGAAATGCCATTCAAAAAATAGTTATTCAAAGTCAAAGCTTGTATTATTTTTCATTTTTCCAGCAGCACAACAACTTCAGGGACATTAGTTTTTAATCAAATAATTTTTTGTTTGGTTTCTGGGAGGATTTTATTAGACACATGTCGCCTTTACTCAAAGCCTAAGACTACTTTATTCCATAACATTTTGTTTTTAAGAGATTTGCTTTATAGTGTTATTAGACAACACCTTTCGTAACTTGTTGTTATAATAAGCACGCTATGTATAATCTTTTAATCTTAAATTAACTTTTCCTATTTTCCTAGACTTCAAGAGTAAATAACATCACAACAAATTGGATTTTGGGAAAGTAGTTCTCATGTGTCTAGGACGACCGATTTTACACCTTTTTATAATCTAGTCAAAATAAGTACACACCTTTCTTCGCCAATTAATTTTATACTGTGAGAGAGTTATACTTTATTATATTATACAATACATTTCAAGAAAATTATTCCGATGAGTTAATACCGTAGTAATTGTTTGGACGACTAGACCCAGTTCTAATATCCATGTCTCCGGGGGTAGCTAAACCTGATGAAACCAAATTGATTAGTAAGTCCACCAATTTGAAAATTTATTATTAATCAGTACCAATCCACACAATGTTGGGAACAACCATATTCACATTAATATATGTAATGTGTTTCTATACATATTGGCACTTGTTTAATATACAATGGCACCAAATTAATTTGTTTCTAGAGCCAAACCTCAGAAACAGAAGCGAATAAACAAAGGGTGTATAATTATTTAAATTTCGGGTTTTACACAGACAGCAGTGAGGAAAAAGGGACAGAGATAATGTATCGTTTTTATTTTATAACATACAAATTTGTTATTGTAGCTTTCAAGAATTCGATAATAATTAAATAACCTCCCAAGCAGAGTTATGATTTCAGCTTTAAAAACAATTATATCCACGTAATACGCGGACATGAGATAAGAATTTTAGTACAAAATATTATTTGTTTTCTTGGCCTACTATCTTCGTCAACTGGTATACTCGTCAAAGGTATCATTTGACTTGATTAAATGTTTGAAGACAGTGCTTAGTAAAACAACGTTGTTCAAAATAAGTAACTTTAAATACAGCACTAAATTTTGCGTTCAACTTTCACATGCTAAAACCAAGTTTAAAGCTATTCAAGTGTTTGGGAGAATTTTTGTGCAATTAAAACTGTTTGTTATCTAAAGTCTATAATATAGTTTTATCGAAGTGGTATGGTGATAAGTCTCAACGTAGTTTACAAATCAAGTGTAATACAATGTTCCAATGATAGTTTCATCATTTGTGCTTGTAGTTATCCAAACCATTTATTTAACAAGTTTCCAACCCTTTGAGGATAGCCCTCTTCTAAATTTACTTTATATCAAGTTTTTGTTTATGAGTGAAACTTGTTAAAGTCATTTAGAGGATAGACAAAGGTGTATAATTATTCTTGAGAGATTTAAATTACGGTTTTTACACCGAAAACAGTGGGGGAAAGGGGAACTGGGAAAAGTGTGTCTTTTAATTTATAACGTATAAATTGTTATTGTCGCTTTCAAGAAGTCCGTTAATCGTTCCAAATATCGATAACATCCCCGCCCAAACCGACTGTTTATTTAAGCATTTAAAAGGTTTTATCAAAATAATAAGTCAACATGGGATAAGAATCTTAGCACAAAATATTATTTGTTGTCTTAGCTTAATTTCTTTGTCAACTGGGTTATTTTGGAGATATTATTTGAATTGCGTAGTGGTTTGAATGCTTAAGGAGCTTAGAAAAACGACGCAGTATAAAATAAACCACTTTAAACAAAGCACTAAAGTTCCAAGCTAGTCAGTTGAAATAGTAGCATTGAAAGTGAACATCATCAGCAGGGATTTTACACAATAAAACATTCGCCTGATTTCTAATGACTTAAAAATGGTAATAACGAATTATATTGAGTAGTCGAATGTAACTTTAATAATCAAGGCATAAAATATCCAAGTGATAGTTTCATCATTTGTATAGTTGTTATTGAGACATTTTATTTGTCAATTTTGAACTGTTTGAGGACAACTCTCTTCTAAATTCATTTTATAACAAGCTCTTTATTGCGTGAAACTTGTTTAAAGCATTTAGTTCGAACTACACTAAAGATTATATTGCAATAACTTACTGTAATAGATGCTGACTAAGCATTGAGAAACACAGGCAATTTTTTTTGCAAGACCAAATCTTCAAATATTAAAAAAACACGGTGTTTTGGCTTCAATATTTTCACAATATGCTAGCTTTACAAAGAATCGGCCAAAACCACCAAATCGCCCCAGTCCTTAGCAAAATGTCAAACACGTCCACTCGAAGACTGACCTCGCAGAAAAATCGACCAAAAAATAAGTTACCAGGTCTTCTCCGCTTCCAAATCAATTGTATAAACAAAATTCCCGGAAATTTTGATGTATTCTTACCCAGTAACGATCCACACCGGTTTCTTGAACTTAACAAAAATCTTGCCAACCCACTTTCAAGACTTAAAACCACACAATGGGTACATTTGCTAGTGCGCCTACTCCAAGTCATTCTACTTGTTTATGAGCTAAAAAATCGGAAAAGTGACGTAAGCGGAGATACAATAATTTCCGTATATTTTTTCCTAAACATAACAATATTATTCAATCCGACAACATGTTTGCTTCAAAATAAGTGCAAAGAATTTGTGAACATTATCAACACATTGTTTCAACTTCCTGTAGTCAAATCTTCACGTCTTCTACAATTAATTTATTTCAGCGTTCCTCCTGTTGGGATAATTATACCAGCGTTTTATGCACTCGTTTCTTTTTTCAAAGGGATAGATCCCATAACACTATATATTTTACAATTGCCAAGTTACCAACATTCTATTGCACTCAAGTGTCTTAGAATTATTATGATCATTTTTGAAACGTGGAATGTTATGATCACTAGCAACTTTGCAGTGCTACTTTGGTACCAAGGCATGTTTTGCAGTTACATTGCTCTATATGAAATATCAAAGGAGCTATACAAAAGTGGTTACCAAATTTCCAGGGAGTGTCTTGGCATATCTTTAGCTAATATAAAAATGCTGGTTTCAAAATATTACTGTGTACAGTTGCACACGCAGAGGATTAATACTTGCTTTCAAGAACACTATGCAGTTCAGTTTAAACCGATATTGATGTTTACCTGTATTGTACCAGCCACACTGCTCATTAATCCAAAACTTCGAGCGACAACTTCTTTGCTTGGAATCTTGCTAAGTATTTATATAGTTGTTAATGTTTACATTCTCTTGGCTATAGGCTATGTTCTTCCTGGAAAAGTAAATGAAATGAGTCGGAAATATTTGGTGCTTTTAGAAAGCATGCTTGCAAGGGTTAACAGTTCGTATTCCGAAAAGGAGTGTAAACGGATGATCACAGCTTGTCGGGATAATCGTATATATATTGGCTACTCCAATTTTTATGAGCAAAGTACAGCACTAAATATTTTAAACTTTTTGATAAACCAAACAATTAGCATAACTTTGATGTTCTAATTTTAAAATTTGTTAGTTACAATAAATAACATTTTCTTTTAAACAAACAAAATGGCAGTTTTTACATTTCATTATCACTTTAGTTGTTGCATTTTTTTTATTTCACAATTTTATCAATAATTTTACATTGAGCGGTGACATATTTTCTGACAATTTAATTCACTGTCCGTTTAGGATTGCATAGCTGAAGATATTAACTAAGTACATGCATTATTTCATATGTGATTCAAAGTCAAAGACTAACGCGGGAAGTAAATGGTGGATATTTTTAATCGCATTACTGGATTACGTAGCTTATTTGACTTGAAAAGCATTGAAGGAGTTTTTCAAGCTATTTTTTATGACAAATGAAATATTTGTCTCATATCGTGTGTAGCAGGAATGTGTTTATATATTTATTTATTTAATTCCATAACAATTTTGTAATAGATCCAATGGTTACCAAATATTAAAATTATATCAAATAAATTTAATAAATACAAAAAAAAATATTTAAAAAAATTGAACTCAAAGCTAATTTTTTAAACTTTTACTTCAGTTTATTATTACTTTACATTTTTATTAGTACATACATACAAGCAATGTTCAATGATTTTTAAGCGAATAGAGTGTAAAGTGCGAACAGCCTTTAGCATTGCCAATAGCCAACACAAACCGTGTCGTTCTCAAGCTTCTACGCAATTCAATGACCAGTAGTTATATTTACTTTCTACGTATTTTTACAAAACCGTGTAGGGTAAGTCGGCATTCGAATCACCATATTAGTTCCAAATCCTCTACTCATTTTGGTTTTTAAAACCAAAAAGATTGTTCGCTGTAGGATAAACCTAATAAGAGCAGAAACTCTTGCCCTGTCCATTTTGTGAAACTTTCCGACTTTCAATGCAATAACTGGACAACTTCTAAAGAACTTTCGAGACCACTTACAGCCTTTCATTTTCTTAGCTTTTCCAAGCACTTTTCTTGAAATCAATATAGGCCTACTTCCCAAGTCTAACATGACACAACATAGAAGCATCATAGCCATTATCATGAACAAAATACAAATAATTCCTACACTTGGTATTCTACTTTTAAATAACAGCAGACCGTATAACATTGCAATATTTAACATTCCTCCAACAAACTGAATAGCTGGCCATATTTGAGTCTGAAAACATTGATTGCTTAGTATAGCAAATACTTGGATTCGTCTGTAAAATATTCCAATTTGTTTTAGCTTGTCCGCATCAGTCATTCTGGTGTTTTGCTTTTGAAACCAACTAAAAGAAAACGGGAAATAACTAAAATGCCAATTAATTGGTTTTGAATGGTTACAAACTTCTAAAATAAATAACTTACCACAATTTTCTTAAATCATTTGTTACTTCATGTAAGGTCACTAAGCAAAGGGCCGAATGATTGTGCGCAAATATTCCCACTACTAACATAAATGGACCGTGCAATATTAACGCAACGCATTTAAAGATTATGCTGGTGCAATTAATCTCTAGGAAATAGTGCGGGATAATATTTTCGTGAAGACATGGAAATACAATAGTTATGATTGGAAGGATACCTACATAAAACACTAACACTGTGGTAGTTACAATGGTGAGTAAAGCAGGAAACGAATAATTGGTTGGTTTAAAGGGAGTTTTAGAAGGAAAGGTTACAAATCCATTGGGACGTGTGACGAAACATTTTACTAAAAAGAAGTGCTCTTGTTGTTTTGTTTGGTAGACGTAAACACTAATGGAACCAGCTACTTTTGATAAAAGAAGAAATATGTGATAAAAAAGTGCTACAAGGTTTACAAATTTAGATTGGTACAAGCTGTTGTATACTTCTTTCATTGTTACGACAAATGAAATTAGAAGCCAAACCGTCCAAATGATCCGAGTTTTTTTACTAATATTTTTCTTTATTACGAAGTATTGATTATTCTTATTTGTTTTCTGAATATTTAAAGGAATTAAAAATACTATCTTGCAGCCTATGTTATGGCCGGTTTGAATTATTTCAAGTATTGCTCCTGAAGGCATTGTAAACAAACAATATTTGGAAGTTGGAAAAGAAAAATCAGTAAATGTTTTAACTTCTGGCTTGAAAGTTTAAATGACGTGTTTCAAAACTTAAATACGAAAACAATTTTCCAAAAAAGTTTTTTTTGGGAAATTCCAGTAATAATTTAGGCTGAAATGTTTAATTAAGTTTTTTCTCTATTATGTAAATTTAAACTTAATCAAGCATATTATTTTTGAAAAAGCAAACATGAAAATAGCGTGGTGAGCTTTAAAAAGCTTTACGCAAATTTGAAGTTTAAGAACAAAGAATACCAGGCGCTATATATTTGTATATACGAAGTTAGAGAAATAAGGCAAAATTTAATTTAAATTTTGAAAACATACCCATTGTAATCTTTTCGGATCATGCTGGGCTCTAATTAGAATTTCACAATGTTTGTCAAAAGCTCAGACATTATCAAGTCATTAGATTATGCCACGTGTGGAACGAAGAGTTATGTATTAACATATGTAGACATAGTAGCTTGACTAAACAAGTTATATAAATGGGAGTAAATAATAGTTATTATTTTAACTCAAACTCTATAATAATCAATTTTTGTAAGAATGTAATAAAATTTGAGCTGTAAAATAATAACTAGCATAAATATTGGTTATTTCACGTACATAGAAATAATATTATGGAATAATTTATAAGCCAGAATAATAAAAATATATGTGTTGAATATCTTGATTTTTATTTCTACCCGATCAAAAATGAATACTAAAAAATTATATTATGTTAGGAAGTTCTTGCTTTTATTATCACAACACGGCATTTAATGTAAACAACATGTTGCGTACCGACAAATTCCTTTAAGTTTTTAGCGCTAAACACTTTTGGAGTTCCATTTGCGTAATTATTGAATAACTCATTTGTGAGTGGGCAAGTATTCACTAAATCATTACCTAACATAATTAGAGTAGTTCTAAAACAGGTTTTAAAACTCGCACGGCCTCTAAATAATATTATGACTCGTTGAGATTTACAGTTATTTTACTCTGGATACTAGCAAAAAATCCAGGCATTTTAAACGAGTTACTCCTTCCACAAAATTGTTTTCGTCAAATTTGGTTTTCATTTTAAATCACGACTTTGAAAAATTACGAACCCATTTCCTGTCCTTACTACACAACATATTTACTTCGAATTTACATAAACTCATCAAATCTCTTTGCGATTGCATACGGGAATTAACCATTCCACGCTGCAAAAGTATGAATATACCGTTAGTTATTGTTATACGATATACACCAAATGCTGATTAGAACGGTTCCTTTAACATGTAATATATGGATAATGCGTGATCGATATATGATTTATATCTTTCTTATGGTGAGTAAGCCACTTGTCAATTTTTAAACCTTCATGAAACATTCCGTCAAAAAACCATAATGTTTTTAATAGACAAAGCACTAAATAACATTTATATGTATATATGAAAATATGTCGAATGGCAAAGCCGTTATATTAGAAAACCATTTTATAAAACTTGTCCATGACTTAACTGCTTCAGTAATTTTATAACCGTCTAATTTATCCATTGGTCATAGTCATGATCTTGAGTTATGTTTAAAGCTAAGATTTAAGTAAACCGTAAGCTTAAAAACATGCAAGACATTAAATCCCTGAAATCTTCACAATTAAAAAAAATTATTTGATCCTAAATACTAGCAACATATTAACTGCCAAGTCTACCGCAAAATCGAGACATTTTAAGGGAGTGAGGTTTTCTACAAAATTATTTTCACCAAAAATGATCTTAATTTTGACACACGATTTCCAAAATCTTCGAATCCATTTCCTAACTTTTCTACATATCGTCTTAATTTCTAATTTACCCAAACTTATCAAATATTTTTCAGATTGCTTACGAACATTAACCATTTCACTCAACATAAACAAAAGTACAAATGTACCATACACCATTGGTATACTATATGCAACAAATGCCAAAATATTTACTTCTCTCTGATCTCCATTTAAACTTGTGATCACAAGAGCAAGACCGATTGAAATCCCTAATACTGAACACACCATCAAAACACCCAATGCATTTTTTTGTATTTGGTTACTCAGTGTGTTTACAATCACTATTTGTCTGTACATTCCCAAATTATTGTACATACTGTCCCCATCAGCTTCCACTTGATTCGCCACAAATTGAATAAATTGTTTTTGCACGAGCGGGCAAACGATTAAACATGAGGATACTACGAAACTGGTACAAGAAGCCATTAAGTTCCACATTAAAATATTCGCAATGAATATAAATATTTTGATTAGTATTCTTCTTAATTGAGTAACAGTATTTAAATTAATCAATGCAAAATTGTCGTAGCATTCATCCAAGAGGAAAAATCCCACTAAAGATGATTTGCAAGGGTTCGTCCAGTGAAATCCAAGAACAATAATTGAACCAAAGATATGAGAGGACAAAAGTATTGATGGAACGAGCAGCAAATTGAAGCTCACTTCTAAACAATTAATACTTTGACTGATTTGTACGATATTGTTGAGATAGAACCTCAAACTAGGCCCTTGGACCCTGGTTAGTTGCATGGGAATCGATGCGGCGATCAGTACTACACTTGAAAAGCCTCCAAGTATTTTATCAAATGTGGACTGTTCACGACCTAATAAGCGGGTTGTTGATAGAATGCATTGAGTAAATTGCAGAACAGCCAACAAGGCACATACAATGCTCTTGAATTTGAGGCGACGCAGTTTTTCATTGCTTTCAAGGGCAAACTTGAGGTCATGAGAATTATCTTGCATTTCAAAACGAATCGGTAAACTGCTATAAATGAATGATTGCTTTGTTGCAACTTTTAGGAGATATAAATTATCAAAATACTTTTTCCAATTCGGTTTTAGAGTTGGGAGCGATATTTTTAAGAAGAATGGGTAAATATAAAAGTATGCCTTGACGAACAATTGCCTAAAGAAACTTAACTGAATATACATGCTTTCAAAGGTTTTACAATACTGCACTAGTTTCTCTAATACATGTAATCTGGTTTAATTTTATTTAAACGCGCAAAATTAATAGTACTTCATTAGAAAATTAACTTTTAGGGCAAATACTCGTGCTCAAACAATAAGCCGACTTTACGTACTGAGCTGTAAAAATACCTTTTTAGGAATTTAGGGAAACAAAGCGAATGTTCTTTCTCATTCGAATATATTTAATGACTTGTTTCAAACCTTAAACCTTGAATGATTTAATTTTTTTATGGGAATTCCAGTATTATCCCAAGCAAAACATTTTCAAATTAGCCTCTTCATATTCATGTTAATTAACTTTGTAAGGTTTGACTACCAACAGTCAAAGGTGTCCAAAATAGTTATAAAAGCAAACATGAAAGTAGCGTGGTGAGCTTTACAAAGCTAGATGTATGCTATAAGTTAATGAAGAATAATACTAAAAAATCTATAACTGGCGCTTTAATAATAAGTTTTAATTCAATTTTCTAAACATCCATTTCGACCTCCCCATGGCATGTTCAGCTTTAATTATAATTTTCAATGTTTTTCAAAGGCTTGGAATTAGCTACTGTTGTGAATATGCCACGTGTGTAAAGTATAATAACGTATTTATTCCTTTAAACAGGTTATATATTTTGAAGTAAACAAGTATTATTATTCAACTTAAAATTAAGTCACGTTGAACCAGAACTATAGCTCTGGGCTTTTCAAAGAATTATATAATCTTATTTAATTTAATTAAGCAGAATGTGTGGTTGAAATTTTAATTTTATAACCCTTCTTTTGTATGACTCACACAAAAACTATAATATTTAGATTTAATTTGTGATGGCGTATTATTTTGCCAGCAAGCACCATGCTATTCTGAGCAAATGTTGCTCAATAGTTATAAATTTGTAGACGTTAAAGCATATAAATGTTTTCATAGGATAGGACTAAAATTATGACACAACTAATGAAAGTATCACATGGTAACTTAAAAACAAGAAGTAGAATGGTAATCTTTACAAGGCTAGAGGTTCAAGCCGAAATATACCAGAAATGATATAACCTGCGTTTTGAAACACAAAACATCACATGGAAAGTTACGTAAATTATTTTCCTCCAATTACAGGCTAAACCTTAAATTAAACGTTTCTTCAAATATACCAAGCATGCATTATTCTTAGGTCTACTTCCGAAATCTTATATAACACAACACAGAAGCATCACAGTCATTATTATAAAAAAAGACAAATAATTACTATACTTGGTATTCTAATTTTAAATAAAAGCAAACCATAAAGCATTGCAATATTCACCATTCCTTCAACAAGCTGAATAGCTGGCCAGATGTGAGTCCGAAAACATTGATTGCTCAGTATAGCAAATACTTGGATTCGTCAGTAGAACACTACGAGTTTTTTTTAGTTTGTCTGCTTCAAATATTTTTGTAACTTGTTTTTTGTAACAAACAAAAAGAAACAGGTAAAAAGTATTTACAATCTTGTATTGGATATTTTTCGGTTGAAAATTTAGTGTTGATAGTTGTATGTAAGCTTACCGCAATTTCCGCAAATCAGTTGTAGTTTCATGTAAGGTTACTAATGTTTGTGGGCAAATATTCCTTCCACTAACATAAATGGACCGTACCATGAAATTGAAATCCTTACTGTTGAGCTAATTACAATCATAATTTAGTACAAAGGCTTGTTAAACGGAGCCAATTTGTACGAAAAAGATTTTTTAAGTTTTTAGTTTAACTACTACTTATTAAACCTCTATTAAACTACTACTTATTATTAACGTTATCATTGTTAAAATTTATATTTAAAATGAAAAACCAAAAAATATTCGAAGGTTGGTTTGTAAGTA
>JAQFZG010002653.1:0-15807 GCA_034695465.1 Entomobrya nicoleti
AAACGGAACACATAAAAGCGTGTCAATGCATTAAATTGGGTTTGCAAACATGGTATTTGTATGTAAGATAGTAAGATGATTCATTATTTAAATTTCTTATATTTGTATGGCTAGACTATATAGTCATGCGTACATAGATGCCATGATTAAGTTTCATGGAAATGTTCCAATACTTTTCGCTCAAAGTTTACGTGCTAAAAATTATAGCGTGGGAGTAAAAATGGGTATGCGTATATGCTAATAATAATGATAAAATTGTGCAAATTTATTAGTGCAAGCGCACACACCTTATCGGCGTACTAAGTGTTTAAAAAATGATTCATTTTCAACATGTAAGACCATCGAGAAATGCAAATAAACCCGTTGAAGTATTAATTTCAACATAAAAAACCATAGACAAAAAAAATCAAACTTTTCAAAAACTCTATTTTCTCAGGTTGCTGAATAGGCATTATAACCGATGCGATGTATTCACAATTCCCATGCTAAAGCGTCATGTCCACTAACATAATTGGAATTGTAACACTTTACACAATTGCAGTTCATTTCATTTTAAGAGATAATTTGATAAGCTTAATTGAAGCAATTTTGCAAGTAGGAATAGAGGACAGATTACACTGTGGAAATAAAGTAATTTTAAAGTAATATTTATTACCAATACAAAAATTCCCCTTATCCACATCATGCCAGTTTCCACACGTGTCATGTCATGTCATGTGTACAAATAGATTCGTGAGCTGAGTGGGATCTAGACCTGGACATGAAGCTATGAAATGTAACATTAAATGTATGACTATGACAATGTATTGGTTGAATAACTTTAGAATTATGGATTTTTTTTTGAATCTGACAAACTTTGGGTAAAAAAATATAATTTTTAGTACCACGAAAACCATTTCCCCAAAAAATTATTGTATCATGGATAAATTATGATGGCAAAGCATATCATGCATTATTTTGTACACAGCTCCACTATCAATTTTTATCTCATCTTCTACTCTACATCATCTTTAGATAAAATACACTTCTCTACTCAACGACATGTTAGTCCACTGCGAAAACTTTAGCGATCACCTAAATATATATTTTATTTCATTTTTAAGGATGAATTATTGTTTGGATCATAAATTATTTTTGCAAAAAAAGGTAAGATTTTCAAGAAAAATATTTGCCAATGGATATTTTAAATTAATGAAGTAGATGAGTAGTTAATTTCATTGTCATGAATAATTGCTAGAATGCAAACATCGAAATCGATGAAGAGTTTGGAAATAATAATGACAGCTTTTTGTTTTTATTTGTTATTTGCACTATGATTCTTTTTGAGTTCTGATTTTCACATTGATTATTTTTTGGATGATGACAGTAATGAAATGGGCGATTATTTTCCAAAATAACATTAAGTTCGTTGTTTACGGTGAAAATCACAGTGAAAGCATCTAGAAACAAATACAAATAAAAAACATTTTTACATAAAATATTTAATGACCAACATAGCATATCAGTCAAAATGGCTAGAAAATATGAACTTTAGACTTTCATTACTTACATATTTATATCTGAGAATTCCATGCTTTCATACATTTTGAGGCTAAAATTAGCATAATTTTTTTTTCTTTGTTTCCTTTGTCATTTTTTTCAAATGCATTCTGTTATCTTATCATTTCACGATGCAATTAAGTATTTCCGGTGACTTAATACTCAGATTTTTGAAGGCGAGTATATAAGCTCATTGACCATGACCTGTGGTTATCATTTTGTGATTTGGAAGTCTCTCAGTGAGAACTTACAACTTTCCTCTGCTCTCGAACTCTCTTCAGCTATTTTAAGCAAGATTGAGATTCACAAACAAGCTTTTACTTTCTTTGAAGTACTTCACCATTATTTCGGAATTGGATTTCTGTAAGTTTTAATTTGGAGGACTCCATTTAAAAAAAACTTTGTTGTGATGCCTTAATTACATTTTACTTTAATAATCAATTTCTTTATTTTTTTTTCAGAAACCTTGTGAAATCCGATACGTTGTGCCTTGCACCACCAAAGGTTATCATTTAGCTGTCTTATTGAGTTTGGAGCTGAGTATCAGTACTAATCCCGAACCTGTGGTAGGGTCCCGATAAAGTCTTCAAATAAAAGGTACGTAAATACTCATGTATATTAATCAATTACGCACGTGATGTGTGACACGTCATCGCTTATGAAGTATTGTAATGAAATCTTGAACGAAAACTAAATTCAAATGATATTTTTTCTCGTAGATTGTCAAGTTTGCAATTCACTTGACGACTATGGACTCAACACCTGAAACTCAGGTACAGGAGACCTCAATGCCTCCGCCTTCGCAACCAATTCAAGTCATCTCAGAAGCAGAGGATGGTCCTGAAACTCAGGTACAAGAGACATCAATGCCTCCACCTCCATTACCAATTCAAGTCATCTCTGGAGCAGAGGATGATCGTCCAAGTGTACCAACTGCTGAAGGGTTGCCCTCACCATTCAAGAATCCTTCATGTGTGAAGAAGACGCTCGCCAAAATCCAGTACCAGTACGAACTGAACATTGACCCACCTGAACAAGACGCCACCGCCAAGCGGGAAATCATGCGATACATTGCAGACAACTTGAAAATGGAATACAAGTTTCATGGAAAGCCATTATTTGTTTTCTCGCCAATGAATGTCACGGAAGAAGACGATAGACCCTATCCTCGCGGGGAGGAAACCCCATGCTCATTCAGTGTTGAGGGTATAAAAACGACTGAGAGCTGGGATTCCGGCAGGTACGAAACCAACATGACGATTCAACTGAAGAAAAGGCGTCAGGCGTTGGAAGTGGTTCAAGCTGAACCTGATCTTGAGCAGGTTGAGCGTAGTCAAGATCAACCCGGTGAAGATGAAGATGACAATTTTGGGAACAGTTTTCAATTTGTTGCTTTTGGGGTAGTTCTTGCTCTACTTCTTCGATTGGCTATGAAACTCATTTTCCCAATTGACATTTAATAATTTGTCAGTTGAAAATGAAAAAGAAGGAGAATAATGAATAGTTACCTTTTCTGTAATTCCAATGAAATTTACAGTATGTACTTATCTACCTGTTGTATTGTGCAAGTGACTTTCTGGTTTATCTCAAGTTTCCCCAATTATCTCTAGTTTTAATTTTCATGAACTAACAATTGCACTGTATTTTGTATCAATGGCCAGATACTTCAATTAATTAAAATGCGCATTTACAAATCCATTTTATTCAACTAATTTTAACATACATTTATTTAAAACGCAATGAAATCTCTTCATAATTTTCTACATTTTCCATGCAAACAAATAGCATATTTCAATGATGCTGTGCACTGTGCCTGGATTTTACAAGAGTCTCCAAATTTCTTTGCTTTCTTCAAACAATTATTTTCATGTTTCCCCTCCGACCCATCCACAGCATCCTTATTACACCGGCAAACTTTCATCTCCCCACCATTTCTTTTAGGAATTCCAGCACAATGACTATGCTTCCCAGGCTTCCCTAATTCACACTGAGAACTTTCCTTGCATTCCACAGTTCCCAATCTCTGAACAATGGGCAGGCACTCCCTTAAATTTTTACTTTGAACATATCCAGGTCTACAGTCACAAATTCCCGAGCCTGGAAGACAAGCCGAGCTCCTGTCCTCTTTATAAGCCACGCATTGCTGATCTTCATCACATTGGTCACCAATGACAACGTTTGCAAATAGACATCGTTCCAAATCCCGGCTTGGGGTATAACTACGGTCACAATCACAGAATCCATAGGAGTTTCCCAGCTCGTCGTAAACTCTTTTGCAGTATGAGTGCGTTACGTTTACGGAACATGTAGAATTTACAGAACAATCCTCTCCAAGAAGGGTACCGGGACCGGGTGGTGCGGGTGAAGGGTTATCGGCTTTCGCATCATAAATTATTGAAGACAATATAAGACCGAGGGTGACGATAGCACAAATTATTGAATTCATTTTGGTCACCGGAAACTAAAATGTATGCTTGTTTGTTATTGTTATGGGTTCACACTTGCAGAAGAGATCAGTAGAAATTTGGGTGCGTAGCTTAACTGTATGATATTATCATGTAAGCCACGCAATAAAGTTGTTTATCCATCTAGTGCAGTGCATTGAGTCCAAATTTCTATTTCCATTATGTATTTATGGTCAATTTGTAATGGTAATTAATTGCATGTCTAAATTAATATTCATATGACATGCTTTTGCACTACCTGTTTTGATTGAAATGACTTGGTTCAGTTAATATGCTATAAATGCACCTCTGGATTCATCACATCTGGATTTATTTTTCGCAATAAATTAATAAAATAGTTTACAAAATGTTGAAAAATTATATTTTACTTATCAACTCTATTTTTTACTCGCCTCTCGGCCTGTACCCATTAACCCTTGCCGTCCAAACATCAAACGCTGGATGTTTCTCACATTTCCCCGCAACACAAATGCTATGCTCCAAAGCAGTTGTACATTGAGCTTGGAGTTTACAACCATCTCCAAAATTCTTTGCCTTTTTATGACACCGATTTGCGGCATCCTTTCCCACGCCATCCACAGCTTCCGGTTTGCATCTACAAACTCGTTCTCCAGTGAAAACTGGTCCTTGTATCTTTTGTGCACAGTGACTTAGTCGTCCAGGCCTTCCCAATTGGCACTGCACGTCTTCTGTGCACTGCCTCGTTCCCAAAGTGTTAATCTTGACAAGGCATTCAGTCATGTCTTTGTTGTGAATATAGCCTGACTTGCATTCACAAATACCAGAGCCTGGAAGGCACAGCGACTTTCCTTCAGAGTGACCCATGCACTGCACCGTTTCTTCACACTGACCACCAACAAGAGTATTTGATTGGAGACAGCGTCGGAGGTCTTGACTGGCGACGTAGCCTTCCATACATTGACAAAAACCAGTGCGGGCGCCTTCCCATGCGGAACCACTGCAGTAGGAATGGTCAATGTTTCCGAAGGACCCGGAACATGTTGAATTCTCTGAGCATTCTTCACCCAAATAAGTTGTGTGGGAGGAGCCTCTATTATTGTTAGCTTCTGTTTTACTGAAGAATATAAAAGTTAATGTGATGACAGTAAAAATAGAAAATTTAATGGGGTTTTCTGATTTCATTTCGAACAAACTAAAGACTTTCAATTTTAAATATAGTCAAGTCAACACCTAGTACACTAAAAACCAAACAGGATGGACCAACGACACTGTGTAAAGCGTGTTATATACTCAGGTGCATATTAAAATGAAACAAAGGTATTCCAATATGAATGCATTAATTAATGGGTTTTCTATGTCATCACTCTCATGTCCTCATCACCATTTGAATATTCATATGCCCAAATGCCCATGAAACTGGACATGGACAGGTGTACGGTGTACAATTATCATATTGTTTCCCCCAAAATGTTTACCAAAATTGTCATTTTTATACAATGTATAATGATTAATGACCCGAACCTCCACTCTCCACAAATGGCCAAAACACATTGACATGAATCATAACACTGGAATTCGTAGAACAACGGTCAATAAACAAGTAACACTGACCTACTGTTGTTTCTCTACTTATATGTTTACTCTAAATATTTGGTGACTATAATGGCAAGACATACGATTTACGGTAACTTATGCCCACATACTTTTAGTTAGGTTTTTTAAAGATGCACTTGATTAAACTACAATAAAACACCGTACAAACTTTAAATGTTTTATCTCGACTTTATTTTAAGTTATTTTCGCATTTCAATGAAAAATTAATGTTTACTCTCTGGAACAATGAACACATCTTTAAAACTAACCGAGCAAGTAATTCAAAGAGTGACTACATATTTTATACTACACTATACTACTGACTAACAGTCCAACAGCTCATCAATCATTAAAAATATACTGAAAATTGCAAAAAAAAACTATATTTCACCTTTTCACAACACAATGATCCAATTCTACACATTAAATTCTAAACAATCATGTTTAAATAAAGATACTTAATCAAAAGCTTGTAAACTAATACTTTGCTCGTTTGTACTTTTTGCTCGGTCTACCCCCAACTACCCATTGGTTTAGTCATCTTCGATTACGACAGGATCATCTGGAGTCCCTGCCTCCGATAAAACCTTTCGGACAGCGAATCCCTCTTGTACATTCCCACCTGCACCCGTAACGATACTGTATTTTCCTTCCTTGGTCCAAATAGTCAACCTTTTATAATTTTGACAGGGGTCACCAGCTGCACTGTTTTCAATTTTGATTCCATTTTGGAACAATTGAGCCAACGGCTGTATCCCCGCTGTGGTTTGAGACGATGTTGATGTCGCTGGAGTATGGTCAGAGTTTGATATTTGTAGCTCTTCTTCGTGTTGTCGATTTTGAGCCATCATTAAACCAGCAAGTGGAAGCAGCTTTGAAGGTTTATCTTCATTTCCAATCACAGGATCAGGAAGTCCTTCTGTGTTCTCCTCTTCTGAACCAAGCTCGATGATTTCAGTACCTACATTCTTTAAAATGGTTTGGTAGCGAAGCATTTGCTGAAGCTCTTCTCTGGCGTCCCCTTGAATATGACATGCGATTACTTGGTCCAAGCTTAAAACAGTACAAAATGTATTAAATTAAATTCCTATACTTTATCTAAATTACAATTAACGTTTCTTCTCAGCCTTCTATGTTTTCACGTTCATTTAACTAACCTGTTGGCTTTCAACAGCTGTTTAATCTTGAATCCGGGAAAATTGGTCATCCTGGCAGAGCGATCACCTGATCGTATCATTGCGCCGGCGGCTTCTTCGTGCTGGAGCTTCCAAACTTGTTCAGATTGATCCGGAAATGGAGATGGCTGGGTATTGATAACTTCACTCTTGCTGAATTGGGTTGCACGTCGATGATAAGTCAGTTTGCGTGGCTGTATCGTAGAAGATTTACAAGCAGTCCTCCGGATTCCAATCACATCTTTTTGTGGTGCTGATGTTGACATATTTTTTCCTAATTCAGCGATCATTTTATCTATTCGATCCTTACTGTATTTGGTGAGCCGGGTCATTCGATTGGTTTCCTTAGTAGTAAAGCCTGTACATGGCTTACCAAGTTTGCTCTTCGAGGGGGACGCCAAAAAGGTGTTGGTGAAGTGGTCAAAATTCGCTTTCTGTTCCAAACCAGTAATATTATAAGATCCAGTTTTCTTTGTCGCTGATCTTGGACTGGTTCTAAGAGCATTTGTCGTGACCTTGGCAGGTGGCGAAGGTGTTCCTTCTTGAAACAGCTGCGTGTTGGGGCTCCTCACCTTGTTCTTCCTTCCTGATACTATCCTTTTGCGAGTGGTGTAGGTTCCCATCTTGGAAATTACTTGTCAAACAAAACTGCAAAATTACAAAAATTAAAAAGAATAATAATCACTACTAAATAAATCACATGTGACTCGCATTGCACTGGCATTAACATGAACTGTCATGAACAATTTTGTATTCACGTTTGTGAGGTAATTACTTTTTACTGCTAATTAACTGACCTTGCTAGAAACAATTATAAAGTAAATTGCCTGCCTGTAAACAGCAGTCAAGATGAAACTTCTGAAAGGATTAAACAGTGCAAAGTAACGCCGAAAGACGACTTCAACCTCCCGGAGTATTGAAGCTGAACTCTGGAAGCAAAAACTTTTCCCTTATCGTGTCTACGATATCCACCCCCGCTACAAAAGCTTCCGCTGCTCACTGTAACTCAGGATCAGTTTATGATGTAACTTTATCTAAAAACAATTTTTTAATATAAATTAATTGACATGATGAAACGCAAACAAACTGCTACTAAGCTACTTCAGTAAAAATTAAATTAAATGTGAATAAAAACAAACACTGGACTAGAATTAATTTACCTGATTGATTAAATACCTCTCTGGTGTGTCTGATGCTTCTTCTTATATGCAGCAAGGGAACTTTTATGAGTTTACTTTTCTTAAAGGTCGTCTTTAACTAATTGTTGTTGATGTTTTGTAAAAGGACAACTTTTAAAAAAAGCGTAGAGATATACTTTTATGTGCATACTCTAATCTCACCTCCAACTTTCTTCAAACCAACCAACGCAACCTGATGCACACGACAAAAGAAAAGGAAAAAAGGAATTGGGTGAACTTCTGCCGTGCTACCTGCCTCCAGCTCCAGCCTAGCATTTTTTCAATGTACAGAGTACAGACAGATCATCATCATCTTCACTTCACCATCATTAGCATAATAATTTTGTTTACCTTCACGCCTTCACCATCATATCAGCAACAAGTAGCCAAACGAACTACTTGCTCCATATTTAGAGAAGATGGAAGAGAGAGAGAGAGAGAGAAGAATACCCAAACCAAACCACTTGACGTATTTGAAAAGTTAAAAAAATTAGGGTTTAAAAAAATAATTAACTTAAGTAAAATAAATTATGTACATAGTCCAGTTCCATGTTTTTAAATAACAATTTTACATCAAACGAAATGAAGATGATCAATACTTTCTTACTTTGTATTAATTACGATGAAATGCTAATGATGTTGACGACACCTTAATGCATACTTCGAAAAGGAATTTTAATTGTATTTCAAATCAAATATTTATGAAGATATAATGATCAATCACTTACGTAAATTAATGTAACTAAAAGTTGTACACCAAAATTAATTGATACAGCAAAAATGTATTAAGTTTAATTGGACATTAATGCATATTATTTTTGCCCATTATTTTTTAAAGAATATTTTTGAATCTTTTATTTGAAAAACAATGTGTGCATGTTGACAATCTACTAGTCTAAACTTCGAAACCTTTCTTTCGCTGGAGACAACGGTTTTAAATCATTTAATTATAGTCAATAGTTAGTGGCCACTTAAATGTATATATAAGATATGGTTATCGTGTACGTAGTTAAATAGTATGTTGGCCATAAATGGCATACAGTGTGCAAATGCATACGGTGCGGTAATATAAAGAATGTAATTCTTTTATACTATTTTATTTTATGATGTTTGAATTTCTTAGAGAAAGAACTCAGTCAATATTTGATTGTAATTAATTGTAAATTACGATTTCAAGCGGACCAAACCATTTTGCAGGCTCGATTTTGTTAATATTAGTTTTTAGCTGTCGTAATTATATTTAGTACAATGCGTATTGTATTGCGTATTACTTATCAGAACAAAAGTCCACTTGCTCAAGACAACCACTCCAAACAATGAACTTTTTTATTTTCTGAAAATGAAGGACATGCAAACCATTGTCCTCAGAGTCTAGTAACTATGATTATGGTTAGATAAGAATAGGCTACATAGCAGTGACATTGAATTTAATAGCACCCAAATAATTACATGTTACTTGAAATGTCGCATTTTTAGCAGCACTTTAAATTGCAAAAAATACAATACGTTTAAATTACATCCACACAACACAACATACCATATAGTCCTATTCCGGGTTACTTTTTTCTATTATTTTTCCAGTTCTCAGCTTGTTTCCAAAATGTCAGCTTTCATTTTATTGCTGTCAATATTTACTAACTGTACTCTACACTATTTTTATGATATAAACAGCACCCCCGCTGATCGTGACTATCGTGAGCAAATTGGCATGCAAAATTCTCTACTGACATTTATAAACTATAAAACCAATCTAAAACATAATTCAGCCTTGCTTCAAGACAATTATTTAAAATTGTTGCAATCATTTAAATCCCAGCATTTTCAGCAAGTTTGCATCATTTACTTCTCAAAAATTTCTTATGAAACTTCAAATCAGTTTATATTAAGTTTACAAAGCACAATTACTAAATTAGGGTTAAACTGGCCTATTAACATTCCAGAATTCGTGATCATACTTAATCCAAACCAAACCTGCAATCCAGCACTATCGACCATGCAAATGCAACTGGACGGAGTCGGTGGAAGAAATACTGTTGATTTAAGTTTCAAGTTTGTCGTGATAAATGAGCACTGTAGCAGTCTAATTTATATTCCTTGTCTAAAATGTCATTTTACGGAAACGTCGAGTTCAATTCCCATGAAATCTTCAAATGTATTTATTCCAACTAAACGAACAGATTTAATAAAACTTTGGTTAAAACACAACTCAAACTTTAATTCACCTTCACGGTTTAAGAAAAAGGGGTATTGTGATACTTTTTACGGTAAATATCGTTGGAAGCGACCCCAACCGCGGTTGGACATGCTAGGAATCAATGAAGAAGACCGTTGCATTGTTGAAATATTCTTAAATCGGATTAACTGTTCCATGTGCACCTTGAATGAAAATCTTGGAATGCTTTTAGGTAGGGCTTGGGGAAACGAAACGGTGAAGAAAGCAAAACAAATCATGAATATTGGAGTATCCCTTCATGGTTTTAAATACACTGTGTTCGTACACAATAATGAGCTAAATTCCAATATTGATATGAATTTCTTGATGAATTCCTTCTCTCGACTGGAATGGATAGTAACACTTTGTGCCGGAGCGTGCGTCATATTTTCTATGCGAATTACAAGGGTACAATTAATGGTCTCTGTGGAATGGGTAGTCTCCACATTTCTCGAACAGGTTAACATTCCATCAAAATCAGTAAAGCAAGGAAACGTGGTCTCCATATTGGCATGGGTATTTACCACAATGCTTGTTCGAAATATATTTAGTACAAAAATGTTTGCTTCATTGACAGCAGATCCGGTTCCGAATTCAATGCCTTCGTCAATCCAGGATCTTGTGAGAAATAATCCAATGGAAATTGTTGCAGGAAGAACATTTCTTAAAGCAATTGCGATCTCTAATTCAATGAATTTACCAAAAGAATCACTTGTCAAACAAGATTATTTGGAACTGGAGAAACGAGTAGTTGCTTTCATTTTCATGCAGCATAATGCCAGAGCAGCTATATTAAGTATAGAAGCTGTCAGAAATATATCGGAGTTAGGTGTTGTGCAATGTGCCAAGTACAATAGACAAGACGTCTTAAATTCTAAAGAATCAGATCAGCGTATTCCAACAGTAAATATTTTTGAGAGGAAGATGCGTCGATTTGCGTATTTTTATGAGACTCTGCCAGTTGGCCATTCATTTAGATCAAATTATTATAGTCTTGCTACTTTGGAACTTTTTGGGAATTCTGGGTTTTTTAGGAATAATGATCCAGAGATAATGGTAGATATGCGGATTTGGTATGCAAAAGAGAAAAGTTTGGTTACAGTGTTATTTGAGCCAGTATTAGGGCAATTGTATGAATCGGGCGTGGTCAAAAGAATAGAGTATTTTTATAGAACTAAACTACAAATGCTGGTTACAAATGAGTTTATTCAATATAAAGAAACTCGGTTTGAGTTTAAAGGGAATCTTTTGGGATTTGCTTTGTTGAGGGCGGCGGCGGGGAGTAGTAGTATCAATTCATTGGGTAAGCAGGAGGAGGAGGATGATGGAAGTAGTGTGGTAACGTTTAGATCTTTAAGGGCTGCTTTCATGGTGTACTTTATATGTGTTGCGGTAGCTTTGGTGTACTTTTTTGTAGAAATTATTATTTATTTTTGTCGAACAAGAGTAGAAAGGAAACTATTTAAATTAATTTAAGTAAGGGAACAATAAGTAGAATAGTAACTTTTGTCATATTTTTATTCAATAAAAAGCATTTTAGAGGGAGCGTCATAAATAATTACGGAAAATCTGTATCTCATGTTTCAGCTTAATTCAGTTCATATCTCTTTGATATCTCTTTTATATAATCCTTGTTCAAATAAAGGAAAAATCAACTTCGATGCAAATATAAAAACGGGTTCATTCATTTTATCATACTATCTGCTTATGTGTTTATGTTTCTACTTCATGTAATTAATTACTATGACCTTTTCCATGTCACATGTTGCTATGCTGAATTCATTCGCTATAACCAAATACTAAAGTGAAATCCCAAGATGTAATTCAACTCAATACCTCATACATACACATATATTTATATTTTTAACCTAATAAATTAATAAGTCAGTAACACACGTAGGTATAGTTTTGAAAATACATTTTCTACCTACACCACACATTACTTTGTAAAAACCTTTGAACAAATCGGGATACACAAGATTGAAGTTTTCATCAAAACTTTGCCTTAAAAATGAATTATTTTAAAAGGCACTCATACAGTGTTACATTACAGTTCATTAATTACTATACTACGTGTATTTAAAATAAGTTTCATTTTATTTGAATCAGGCGATGGAAAATTGTCGTGTCTTGTTAAAATTTTGTCCTGGACTAAAAAAAAATATATAAGTAATTACAGAGGGAGATTTTACTCCCATGGAGTTAAATTTGCATCCTTCCCAGAGATTGAAATATCAAGGACTGTCTCTTACTGAAGCTCTGTATCTTGGGTCATCATGTCACTTCCACTTGTGGTAGGAAATGACGGTAATTTTTGTATTTAATTTCATATTATGTGCATATTTTGTAAATTTTCGAATGCAACGGGACATGATTCATCTTTTGTAGATTGCCAATTTATTGACGTTATTTCAACCCTCAATGTCAATAACTCGCAAGAATTATGCAAGCAGTTGTTTCATATTGCAAAGAGCCTTCGTGGAATGGATTTGTGGAGAATTAAGAGCATGGAAATAGAAAGATCCCGATCACCTCAGGATTTTGATCCCTCAGAGGCATTTGAAACAATTCTATTAAACTACCGTAGTGCATTTGCTGATAATGCCACGTTGGAGAATTTCATTAGTGTTTTGAGAAAACACAATTGCAATAAGGAAGCAAGTGAGCTGAATGGTGCTACTGTGTAATCCTTCGAATTTAATTGGTGGTTCACCAAAATAATTTTTATAATTCATAATTAAACTTTTCTCTGGATTTATTTCAGATGATTTGTGTAAACAATTTGGGATTCCCTTGCCAGTGCAGCCAGTAGCTAACAGATTATTATCATTTCAGGGAAACCAACCAATAATTGAAACTCCAGGCAAGTAGGGAGTCGTTCCTAGTCCAAACATTTATTTGATTATGCAGCGCAAATTATTATATTTAAATGAAAATAATTAAATACATAATCATGTCGCGTATTTTTGTGTAGAAAACTTTGCTCTTACGACAAAAACATGGGCCGATCAAATTCAAAACTCATCTTTCCAATGTATCACAGACTTTCTTAAAGAATGTACCGACAAAGATCTATTTTGCCGACTTGTGCAAAACTCAGTGCAAATTGCGTATGATGGAGACCTAGCCAACTTTACTAAAATTGACAACTTTATCAGCCAAATTCCAACACTTATTGGCCAGTACTACGGATATGCGTCTCTTCTATCATCAATGATGGAGCGTGATCATGGCCATACCAAGGAAATGATGAAATTTGCATATCGCATCAAAATTGCTATTATCCAACTTTCGGGACAACAATTTCCTGACATCATCAACAAATATTATGATTTAAAAAACAATCTCCCTAAAGCTATTCGGGCAATAATATTTGGACATACTGTCACAATTCGGAATATTCGTTATGTTGAGTACATGTACGAATCCGCAAAGCTAGTGGATAACACGAGCAGACACATAGTATTCACTTGGAAACCTGGTGTAGCTGGTAGACAAGCATATTGGCGTTTTGAAGTCAGATGGGAAAATGGTCAACTTTATTTTTTCATTAGAAATGATACTTATAAAAACGGCTCTCCTTTGTCCCTAACTAGTCAGTGTTTTGATGAAAGTAGGTTGAAAATTGTAACCCGTCCTAACGAGTCTGAAAGCAATTGCTCTAAGTGGACTGTTGAACCTGTTCGAAGTGCCAATGAAGCTTTAGCTTTCACCATTAAAAATAAATTTGATGGCAGTTATCTTTATTCACCGAACGAAATGCATTTTTATGAAAAATTATTTTTCCAGGAAAAACTTAGGCGATATGTTTTCTGCTGGAAAGGAAATCCCAATGAAATTGTCAATAATCCAAAAACGTATTGGGATATTGAAGAGAAGATTGATTAAGTCGTTAGAAAAAAGTTGGTCAACATGTGTCTTCGTTGGATATTTGAATTATAGCCACAAATAAAGTTAATTTAATTGAAAGTATTTATATATACTTATTAAAAAGGGGATACAAATACAAATAAAAAGTAGAACTTTTAAAATAAGGTAATAAACCTACTAATTATACTTCAAACTTATGTCAAGTCGTAAATTCTGTAGTGCATTTATCCATTACAACTTAATAAACTCCCTTATACTTTGAATGTAGCTCAATAATTGCTAAAAAAACAATGGTTCTACAATGACTTGTTTTTCTTTAATCAAATAAGAATGCATCCTTGACATTTCATTCATTCATTCGAGAACAGTAAAAGGAAACTGAAAAGTTTGCTGACCTTTTGGTAAAATGCATGCTAAAGTTGTTTTGTTATTCTTCTGTTTTTAACCTACCACGAAGCTTTTTTTAGAACGACCTTTCCAATTCTATTTAATCCAGAGCATCAAAGCGTGAGATTGTTTATGCTTTTTTTGTGCGATATGATAATATTAACCACTCTGTATGGATAACAACACAGAACGTAGCACATGTCAGTCAGTCAAGTCATTCGCTTCTCACACATAAAATTAAATCTGTATGTTTTCGTCGTGCCAAAAAAAGCTTTATCCAGAGTGTTCCATCTTTGGCAATTGTCAAAAGGATGATAATGATAATTTATGTGGTTTGCAATAAATTAATGCACCTCATATTAATATCATCACAGTATGATTATATAATTGATCTATATTGGCAAGCTATTATTTTCGTTCTATGATTGACAAACCTGATATATAATATGCTTTAGATTCCGCCTCTGATGTCATTTATAATACTGACTATTAATTAACTGTGAACACGCATATTGCACCAGTTTTGGGATGCACGGATATTTCATCAGAGAGAGTGGCACAGTTTCGTTTTTATTAGCATTACTGTGCAGCCGGATTGCATAACAAATCAGATGCAATTCGCTTCATTTTGATAAATATTTTCAATTTTAAACAGTGTTTTTTTTACTTGTTATCAACCTTAATGGAAGGTTCAGTGAGTTCTATAAGTTTTGCAAGTTGACCTTGAAATTAATGGGTAGAAATTTTTAATCTATAGAAAAAAGGTAATACTGTCTTTAGATAACTGTCAAATAGGACTGACCGCAAAAGTATTTCTTGCATGCAAATAAGTTGAGGTACATTTAAAATAAAAGTTTCAATCAGTTAAGTCTGTTAAGTTCGTCAGCTCCTTTAATTTTTATGCGAGTGCAAAGCTAGAACAATTTTTACCTTGAAAATGTCTCAGGATACCCCATTGTTGTGCATACAGCTCGTTATTTTACTGTTTCAAGCAAGTTTTACTTCATCGGGTAAGACGAACACGACACAACTGGAAGTTAATAATGTAAGCCCGAGCCCCCCGTTAGTACCCCTCACCCCATTACCCCAACAAACCAAAGATCTTCGACGAGGACCTATAAACGCCACTACGATGGAACTTGTCGATTACATGTTGTACGACAAAAGGTAAGAATACAGAATACGAAAGGAGAGTACTGTTAACTTTGTAGAATATTGATAATTTATGAAATCTGTAATATTTAAACAGTCAGGATGAATGGATTCCAATACCAAATACAGGAGTAGTACCAGAACATTTGTGGATTTATGGTGGTAACGTGAAAATTTTGATTCACGGGTACAACAGCAGACCTAGAAGGGTTCCAATGCAAGTTATGGAAAGTATGATGATTATTGGGCGAGGTAGAAGATTTTTTCTAAATAAA
>JAQFZG010002654.1:0-15806 GCA_034695465.1 Entomobrya nicoleti
TTTATTTTCTTGACTAATGGTTTACCCCTTAAAAATTCGTCTGCAAAATCATCGTATTAAATCTGCATCATGAACAAGCCTTTCTCTTTGCATGTTCTCCAAGCTGTCGGATTCGGATACCTAAAACATTCAATGTTTACAAATTATATAGCAACGAGTTGTGCATAATATACATATGTATACACGAACATGCATAAACTCAAATCAGTTTACTTACGATTTAAAAACTGTTCCCATAAGAATAAGATTTATCCTGGAATGTTGTTTTATTAATCCAAATAGAAGTCTACTTTTCATTAAGGGTGATAAAAATGTACATACATCCTGCAGTAAATTAACTGGATTTATATTTTTCAAAAATGTTTTTGTATTCCGGGACGTTGGTGACTTGTATAACAAATATAATGATTATCTTCCGTCATATATTTTAACCACTGAAAAAAACATAGAATAGAGGAAACTGTTATAAAAAACCAAAATGATATGTCTATGTGTGTTGTAAAATATATTCAAGCAGTTACCTGATAGGAATTTAAAGCCTATTTGTGTGGCAAAGAGGTAATCATAATAATAATAATAATAATAACAAAAAACTTACAACTTTTATAGAACAAAATCAAACTAAAGTACTAGGAATTATTACGTATTTTACTTAATTATCTAACAATTAACTTTAATTGGACCATGCTAAATGAGTAATTAGTGATATTATTGAACTGGGTAATAGCTATCGTTTGTTTGAACTACCAAAATGTTTAGTGAGTTCTTAATCATTCGCATGCCCACTCACATATAATATGAATACACTATATATAATATAACAAGTCTTGATTAAAGTTAAAAATTACATCAGCATAAAAACTAACTTAAATCTTTTTAACAGTAACATGGACATAATAGTTAGATAAAAACAATTACAAAATCATAAAGTAATTCATATACTTACTTATCATTAATTATAAGTCATAAAATTACATTCACAAAATCATTAACTTCAATATTTAGTAACAAGTACAAAGGAAAAATATTAACTGGAATTACTGCTTAAATTATGATAGTAATTTACGTACGTGAGAATTCATACGTGACACAGCGCCGGTGGCACCAGGTTGTTGGGGGCCCAGTCGGTTTTTCAAATTTCGTTTCAAGATACTATGATAACTCGGAATTTTTTGAGGTTCACTCGGGAGTTTTTGGCCATGAGGTTTAAAAATTTGCTTAGCATGGTAACTCGGGATTTTTGAGGATTTTATGTCGGTCTTGATTTTGATACGTTGTCACCCGGGATATTTTCTTGGGTCACCGGGATTATGGGCGGGGTTACACTCGGGATTTTCGAGGTTCACTCGGGACCACTTGGAATTTTTGGGATCACTCGGAATTTTTGGGATCATTCGGAATTTTTGGGATCACACGAGATTTTGGGGACCACTCGAAATTTTGGAAACCACTCGAATATTTTTTGGATATTCTTGTAAAATGAAAAGTTGTTCAGCATGGCCACTCGGGTTTTTCGAAAATTCGCCTCGCCGTACCGGGCAGTATGTAAGAATTCTCACGCACGGTAATTTATATCACTACACAAAAGGAATTCACTATTCAGAGAAGTACCCTGATTGATTGTTGATGATACGCTTAATCGGTTTTTAAATAACAAGTTGTAAAGGCGTTTCGAAATTCTAAACTTGCAGGCGAGGAATTCCTTAAAATCACTTGGGAAATTACTAATTAATTCTATCTTTGGAATATTTAAAGCATTTCATACTTAAGTATGTATATTACTACAGGTTTAACATTTTGGTGAACAGAATTCTAACTTAAGAAATTAAGCTATTCTTTATTGTAAGGTGCATAGTGCATATCGTCTATTGAATATAGTTTTTTTATTTTTAGCTCATTTCACTGTAAAACGCGTTTGTTTTTGATTTTCGCTTTATTGTAAACACTCCTCTCACACAAACAACGAGAAATTAGGATCTATTTAGGTAACTACACGGGTTTAGGTAATTTCAGGTGTAGATTTAGTATCTGATGCTCTACTTCTTTGACACACTAATTTAAGCAACAAGGAATGACAGAAAACATTCGGTTCAGAGTATAGTACGTCTTGTTTAAAAAAAAATTTAATACAAATGGCAGGCAGGAAGCCCAAAACGTTTCAAGGGAAAGCAGGGGTTCTCCTTTGAAATTTTTATAACATGTCATCTTTTTAATTAATTCCACTGTCGTATCTAATTTTTTGTTTGAAAAATTACAAATTTTACAACTTACAATCCATTTGACCTACCTATATGAACTCTTAAATTGTAAACCTGAAATTATTTTGCATTTGTAGATAGATATAGATAGAAAGGCGTCACAATAAGCGAACAAGTGAAAGCGATCGTATTACAGTGAAAGGTATTACAAGTTACAAAAAGGAAAAAGGAATATGTATTCATGTAGTTGGTATGAATGTAAAAATTGAATGTTATTGTCATAGCGTACGGCTTAAATAACTCTAACAAATAATTTCAGCTTTCACAAAAAAACTGAGATTTTTGAAGTTTCATGTGAAAAGTACACTGGCAGTAATTTCACAACAAGTATCCAATTATAATCCTCAATTTCGAAAACATTTTCCCGCTTATATCTCTTTTTTCAAGAATAATTGCTCGCTTTAAATTGTATTTTTCCAAAATAAAAAATTCTTTCATAGAAAATTGGAAACAAACTCAGCGGTAAATATTTCGGAACTTAAAAAATAAAAAGATTCTCAAAAATTTAGTTCTTCAATTTAAAAAGCGTAGGAAAATGTATCGTCGGATGAGCTGCAGATTTATAAACACACCTCAGACAATACCATGGATCTTCCTTTGGCATATTCTCCGAAATTCCCACACAATCCAAGTGATACCAGTCCTTACATTCGTACTGGTCACAAGAAATCATCGCCTTACTACTATTGTTTGGTTCTTCCATCTCACAAACCAAACACACCCACCTTTTACCATACCTTGTGGAGCATGTTCCCCTGGCGTTTAAATCCGGTAGCTTGTAATCTGTTCCAGGCATGCTAGGCACATAAAGCTTTAGTTTCCGAAGGCCTACCTTCTTGCGCCCTTTTTTCCCCTTGGCACGTTTGTGGGTGGGTTGTGGTTTTGCTGCTGTTGCTGCTCTAGTTGATTTTCTGCACACTCTTCCTCCACGACCAGTTGCAGCTCTAGTGGTCACAGAAGCGGATTTTTTGCAGCTTCTCTCAACGAGGGGTTTTGAGGGAGTTTTAGCCCCTGGGGCAAATTTACTACGTTTGCCGTTGCAAGAATTCTGACATTTTTCATCCTTCTCCGTAGAAACTTGCACCGGATTTAATCTGAGGCTGGTACGGGTTGGTATTGAGGTTTTCTCAGATTTAACAATACCTCCTTGGTTACTACTAGCTGCAGAGTCAGTAGCGGAAAAAACTTTCGATTCGCTAATGGTCCCATTTGCTGATGAATTGTAAGAAACTCTTTTCAGAGTGGGAGGTTTTTTAGGGGGGTTTGGAGCGAGTTTAAGCTTTTTCATAGGTGGCAGTAATAAAAACCGCTTGACATACTTTCTTCCAGGTATCGCTTTCCCTCCTTCTTCACCCTCTTCTGATTTGATGGGTGGTGGCAGGGACGCTGATTCGGATTTGATTGTTGCTAGTCTTGTCTCAAGTTCGCCATCCAATTCCTCCTGTCCTACTGGTTCTGTTTCGTTTTCTTGCTTAACTTCTACCCTCACTTCCTCTTGCTCAACTTCTACCCTCACTTCTTCTTCATCTTCTTGTTCAACTTCTACCTTCACTTCTGCGTGCACATCCTCTTCTACTTTCACTTCTCCTCCTTCTTCTTCTTCTTGCTCAACTTCTACCCTCACTTCTTCTTCTTTATCATCATCATGCATAACTTCTACTCCCACTTCTTCTTCATCTTCTTGCTCAACTTCTACCTTCACTTCTGCTTGTACATCCTCTACTTCGACTCTTTGCGTTTCCATATCTTCAAGATCAGAACGATCAGAGAAAGGGCTAACTCGAGCCCTAGGATCTGACAAATTGGAAAACTTTCTATTAGTTTTTGGCTGTAACAAGCTGCTTCAGAATTTGCTGATAGTTTGTTTGAATGCTTTATCATTATTCATATATATTTCAAAATTCAAAAAATATGTCTATACCTGGTGTTTGTTGTTGGGTACATGCAATACTAGCACGTCGTGTACCTGTAGATTCAGAGGGAGTAGGCCGATGATTTTCTCCTTCATAACGCTCATTAATAATTGGAGGTATAACTTTGCAGCTGCTACTTTGTCTCAAAGTTGGAACCTTAGGGTCTGATAGAACGACTGTGTGCGCGGCATTGGTCCTTTGAACATTTGGAAACACTGCTGGGGCTCCACTATTAGTGTGTTCATCCCCTAAACCTGAACTTGAATTTAAAAAAAAATGATAAAAAAAAGTTTTTATATACTTGAAATCACACATATATTTTTCACGTTTTATATTTTTTTTTATAGAATTACGTTTTCATAAAAGACTGCATTCTTTCTTTTATTTCATCAGAAATCTTAACGGATGTCTCATACGCTAGCGAATGTTTCAGTTCATGTCCCCAAGTTCTTTCCGTGACGTTCACAGGTGTTCTAATTTAATTAATTCATTTAAAAATTTAAAATTACAGTAACTAGAGTTTGACAACAAAATAAAAATTGGATAACGTTAGCTAAATATTTTACCCTTGCCTGGTGTTTATAGAGGACGAAGGTAATATGGCCTTCCTTCCGTAAGGAGAATCATGATTCATGATGCCCCTGCCCCTATTTACATTGTACATAATTTACATTTTAGCTGGCAAATAACGTATTTTATAATTAAAGACCGTTAAAGCTTTAATTATTGAATAGGTACCTTTTGATAGGCAACTTTACAAAATCGGTTTTAGTCCGTTTCTTAGTTACACCAACGGCGCCAACAGTGGGTAATTTAGCACCAATACCCATGGTTCTATGAGTAGGAAACTGCTGATTATTATTATTCGTCCGTTGTTGTTGAAAAGCAGGCGTTGTCCTTAGCTGCGGCAGAAACGAAGGAGAGCCTTGTGCCTGGGTCCATGGGAAACCTAAACCTAGAGGTACCATTGGCGGTAGCATAGGTATAGGTAAGGAACCGTTTAGTGTGCGCCGATAGCTACTCTTGACATGATGCAACCAACTTGCCACTCCGCTTAATTGAACTGCTGGGGAACGGACAGGAAACCCAGTAGTTCCGTGACGTTTGGGGTACACTGCTTTGGAGCCATTAGCTGCAGTTTTACCTACTCCAGGTTTTTTTATACTTGGGTTCATAAAATTAACAAAACCATATATTTAGCAACTTGGAAATGTACATATTTAAATGACATATGTTGAAAAATAATCACAATTCAACCAACCTTTCTGTTACAGCTTTCCCTTTTGAAGAGAAATGGGCAGTACTCTCAGGTTTAGACCTAGAGTGTACCGATGGTCCCAGTCCTTGTTTTGGAGTTTTGTGCGTGGTGGTGTTTGCAATCGTTCTATTTTATTCAGTCCATTATTTAAAACAGGAACATCATTTTAACAAAATTAACTAAATAAAGCTGATAATCAATTTTTTAAATATTACCGTTGATTGATCGAAGGAACCGTGATCTTTCCTCTGATCATATTAGGCACCTTGATTTTCCTTCCGATCATATTAGGCATCGGGGTCTTTCTTTCGATCATATTAGGTACCGTGATCTTTCCACTGATCAAATTAGGTACCGCGATCTTTCCACCAATTATATTAGGTGCCGTGATCTTTCTTTCCCCAATACTAGGTAGCTTTATCTTTCTTTCCCCAATACTTGGTAACATACGCTTCCCTCCACCAATATTGGACACCGTGATATTTCTCCCAAAAGCATCAGGCATTGCGGGCTTCCCTCCGGAATTTTTTAAACGCTGATTTACAGTACCACTGACAATCAAACAATAATTTTAAAAAATTAATCCAAAAGCAAAGCAAAAACTAGAGTAAAATGCCCACTATATTCAACCCCTTTCTTTTTAAACTTGGGCAAAGTTAAACTCGCTCATTTCATAATTTACATTTTAATGACAATTAATCAAATCAAGTTAGCATATGTTGTTAACTTCCTAATTACTTCATATTTACCTTTGGTTCACCAATCCCGGGGTACTGGAAATCTTTCTCCCAACCCCACCACCAGCTCCCCCACATTGTATTCCACCACCCATACTACTGTTACTACCATAATTGAACTGTGGAGAAATACGCTGAATATTGTTATTCAACTGATGCCCTTCGGAATGTTTATTTGGACACTTGAGGTGAGCGTCCCAGGCTGGAAGAACTTTTTTACAATCTGGGCAAACGTAATAACGCTCCATACTTAATTTCAATCCTTCACCCCTACTTTGCCTTATAACCAAAAAAAACGAAACTCCAAACTCCAAAAAACTCTAAAAAATACCCTCAAAAAAGTATCAAAATAAAATGACGAAAATTTTTCTGTACCCTATCTGTACTTCTTGCAGAAAAAACACTTGTTATCATATCACCCTTCTGAGCGAACTAGCGAATCTATCACACCACCATATCACCCACATACCCACATATCGCGAATTTTGAGGAAGCGAAGCTTTGTATGAAATAGGTATGTGATTTCTTTTAGTGGAGTGAGCTACACTTTGTGACATGTACTTTTCGTGCCCTGAAGAAAGATCACATTTGTGCCATGTAAAAAAGAGTACAGGGGAAAAAGTGAATAGCTGTGCACATTTTTGCCGCTTGCTACCCTATTCACCATTTGAGCATTTTCCAGCTTTTGTGTCTTCTACCATAATGAATGTATTTATGTAACTGTATCTAATCACTCAACCATTTTAGCATTATAAGATCATGGTGATGATGATCATGTCATGTACCTTTTTAGTTAATGAGACGACAGAAATAACACTTCTAACTTGCCTACAAAAAAATGCATTCAAATCTAAATCTCAACTTCTGAACTCAAAATTCAGACAGTATGCAATACGGCCAGTTATTGTATAAGCTAGACTCATTACTCATTAGTGAATTGATAAGCGATGCATAAATACAGTCGAACTCTAAATTAAAGAGCAAATTTTAAAGGTCCAGCCACCACAAAAAAGCGACAACAAAGGACTGCTGACCACATAAACATGAGAAGCAGAGAGGTGTTTCTCAATTCACTTTCTTGTGTACTGACCATTCAGAAATTCGTAATATACTGCATACTTCAAAGTATACTTGGTATGCTTTGTATACTCATTTAAAACGGAGAAACTGCACACTGACGATGAGTGTATCGCTGATTAAGTACGCTTGAGTGTCGTTATCCAAAAGTTGCACCTCGTTTTGCCCCAAATGTAGTTGCCATTTACCATGGTCTTGCGTATGCATAATAATTAATACTCTAAGCATCTTTCTGGAGTACCACAACTTCAAAAACCGCTTCCACATCTTCTTTCCCTCTTGTCCCTGCCTTTGTATTATGAACCATGATCCATTTTTCATAACCCACTTCGCCAACATGCATAAACTGTTAGCCACGTTGATTTATGGATACACGAAGTTCTTTCTGAAATATCTCTGCGAGATGTTGGTAAAGTTTGTTGATAAGGAAAACATTACTTTAATGCCAGTCGTCTAATTGAGTATCTAATCACAGTAACAGGACCGATTTATCGTTTGGATGCCAATTGCCAATGCACATATGCAGTAAAGTCGACCTATGATATTTTAAAATGATAGAACTTCTACTTAAATAATAAGCTATTAGGTGAAGTGAAGCCATAGAATAAATGAGTAAAATGTATATGATGCGTTAACTTTATGTGTCAAGTAATAATATGCTCTCAATTCACCCCAAATATCTAACAAACTCAAGTCAAAGTATATACACCCTTCAAGTTAACAAGCTTGGCTTGTAATAATGTGTTAAGAGTATCATTCCATTTCATTCCATGGTTCAAGAAGAAGTATAAAACATTTATTTTATTACAACAAAAAATAGTACTCCTTTTACAAACTAGTTCACAAAATAAAAATATAACTACATACAACAGAATTTAGTAAAATTTAGCAAACAATAATCAATAAAATTATCATTTAAACACAAAAATAATATAATTTTGCAACCCAGCATATTATCCTTCCATAAAAATGATAAATCAGATAATAAAGTTGGTTTTCAATTTTTTTTTGTTAAAATAATTTCGCGAAACTTAGGTATCTACACATCCAGTGATCTCTTCACTCTGCGAACAACAACGACGGAACTGGGACGTCGAGGGCTTTTGGTATTGCAACAACAAGCAATGCAACATATTATTGATATCAGAAGGATTCCCAGCCCTACAGTCATAGCGACAAACGCAATCTTCTCTTCTTCCGAATAGCACCGCATGGCGTTTCCAAATGGACCCTCGTTAGCTGCTGAACCCCTAAAAATAATAATGACAGGTCATTTTAAATCACTCAATTAACTACTTCATTGTGTACTTATAATAATAAAAAGCTCACAAACTATCATGTACAACATCTAGTCCATCGTCAATCCAATCCCGATCATCATACAGACAATGGCCATCTGCAAGACCCACCACAGTTCCAAGTAATATTCCAGAGGAGAGGAAGACCATAGTTGCACATAGCCCCATTTTGCTTATCATTCTCTTCAGGATTCCCAATAATTATAGCAGTTATAATACAATATGATAATATGATATAAATTAACAACCTGACTTATTGTTTAATTTAATTAGCAAAAAAAGCTTTAAATACTTAGTTACCTGGGTCAGCTGCCGCTTTGATAAAAGGTCGTCCTGTTGATAAAATATTGTCAAAATCTCAGTTGACAGGGTACTTCAAAAAAGCGAATTAGATTAGGAGACTATAAACTAAAATGTTGTTAAAATTTCAACGTCTGCAGCTGCTGCAAGAATAAGAATGAATGTATCTTCGGGAAATATTTTCACTCGGCTAACCGTCAATAAAATTTAAAAAAGCGATGAGATATAGTAATTTGTGGACAATGGACACTATGCATTTCCTATTCTTGCTTAAATCTATCTTTATCTGAAGATTTTGTTTTTGCCTGATATAATGCACACTTGGTATAGTGTTTTTTACTTGAAGTGTTTGAATTCGTCTTTATTGCTGCACTATGTCAAGTCAAGTGAAACAAAAATGGCTTAGTTCCTACCCATCGCTGTCATATAATCATAATATTTCATCTTTAAAAGGCCTACTTTTGTCATGAAAGTAACGCGTTAAAACGCACAAACATATACATACATGTAAAACATTCAGTTTGTGTATCCAGCAATTTATTTTCAGTTAAAGTGAAATATATGTGATGACATATGGTTATTTCGTTTTGGTCTAACGATGTATCATTTTGTGTACTGTAAACTGCAACAACTGTAGTCAACAAAGGAAAAAATAGAGGAAGATTTGCAGTAATTATATGTTACTCTGCTGAACGTAGAAAAGGAAGAACATTTTCTGTGTTTAAATTTTGAAGATTTTCATTAACCAACTTTCCTTTCTGTAACATTTTTAAACGGACTGTTTTACAATTGTATTTTTTTAGAAAATAAACATATTGCCCAAGATGATATAACGTGCTGACAGTTTTCCAAAAATGTTAAACACTATTTCCTAAATATTTAAGTATTCAGATTACCCCATATTTTTTCCTGATAATGGCATAACATTTCCCATAATTTGACGCTGACATTTTAATTATGACCAAAACGAATTATGATCAGACAGAACGGTCCGAATCAGCAAAAATGTCGCACAAGTATATATTAAGCATGTAAAATCGGAGAACAATGGTGACATAGTTATAGTTGTAGCTGTTAGTGGGCGTCATCGTATCACTTGCTTGTTTCTTCATTTTCTTTGTTGCTTCCTACCTCAACGTTACGTAAATTTACACATCAAACTCGTAACAGGAGCCGTCGTAGTTATAGTTTTATCATGTCATTCACCATCACAATACTTGCATTTTTTACTTACATATTTATTTAAATACACTTTTACGGAAACAATTTTTGCACTTTCGTTAGATAAGTTTCCCTTATAAAATTTATTTCATTCATGTGGCTACGTGACTATACGTGCTCTGACTCTGACTGAGGTAAATGAAACAGGTACAGGCTTCTTAGTAAACCTGTGAAAAAGCACTAAAATAAATATTATTTATTGTCATATTGTAACCGTTATTAATGTTGATGTGATATAATATCTCTTAACTTTTTTTAAACTGATCTCTAATATTTAGTTTTATTATTTGTGTTTGAGAGGCTTTAAGACCAAACTGACCATCATCCCATTTTTACGTAAATAATTTTCTGCCGTCAAATTTACGTAAATATAAATCTGCTTTGCTAAAAATATGTGATATGGGTGCGCAAATTTTGACCGAAAATCTTGAAATATTTTATTTTTTCTTTGAAATCATTTGTTTTAGCTGCTGTCATTTGAGCTCATCTTGAATTTAAAAAATCTTTGTTTTGCTGCTTTGTAATTTGACATGTAGCAACAATGAAGCTATTATTAGTCTGCAATGTTAAAGTGTGTCAAAACTAGATTTACACATAAAAATGCGATACGAAATTCGACGTCATATTTTTAAAATTCCTTAAACCACAAATTCAATGGTTTATAAATATCGTATTTGCTCTACCAAAACGTTATTCATTCATTCGCTTTTATTGCACATAATCAAGTACATATATTATATTACTAACAGTAAGTATTATATTATATATTTTCGCTACTATTTTAGGGTGTTCTATGATCAATCATGCTTCTCAAAGGTTTTCCCCTAGGTGGACTTCTGGATGACCCAAGTTTACCCGAGGGAAACCTGAAAGACACAATTGGTATGAATTGGGAGGGGATCTGGTCTTGGGTTCCTCAGAGGTATTTTTCTCCGTCCCCCGAGAGAGTCTATCTATACTTCATCTTCCTCGCCCAATCTGCAATATGTGTATCGGTTTAATTTTAGTATATATTCTGGTGAATGTCCAATTGACAATGTTTATCGTTCCAATTTTAGTATATGCATATTCGAATGTCCACTTTTCATAGTACTCAATGTCGCCAAGTCAACTTCTACCCATCCCAACACCGAGTTGGACTACAAACCACCGAAGGTAGACAGCCTTTTCTAGATCTGTACCTGGGCTGATAGATAAATCATTATTGAAGTACGACACGTTAAATTATCTGAAGTGCATTTTATTATGGTATCCTTATTTTCTAATAAGAAAGAATCTTTTCAGACTCGTTAACCGTTGTACTAAAAGTCAAAAAATAGGAAAAGTCGAACCAAGTGTGAAATGATGGCTTTTTTATTCGATCCATTTGTGTAATTTTAGTACTTGTGATAGCATTCATTGACAATGCTGAATGAAATAAATAAATAAACTGGTAAACCAGACACCTCAAAACTAATCAAATTTTTAACACTCTTGATGTAACTGGAAAATAAAGTGACTTGACTTATGCAGTTAATATAATTATTATGTACCCGCGATCTATTGTTTTCAAGCAAAATGGGACTCGAGATCGCAAAGCAAATGAGAACAACGTCCGTTTCTGTATAGGATAGCGCACGCAAGTCGTAATAAGTTGGTTTGCCTTTGTACCAAAAATATGGACAACAATTGATAAGATGATTTAACTTTTTAGCAATTATAAATCATTTTTAACTCGCACAGCTGCATCCCAAAGCCCCATGTTCACAGTTTTACCGTCCACCATGGCTATTGTTTCGTAGTTGTCAAACACAGTGGGAAGGTTCTCTTGGAAATCAACCTCAATAAATAATTTTAAAATCTTTTTTTATTATTTCCTTGGGACAAACCAACTTAAAGTGTTAAGATTTTTTAAACTCAACTCACTACTCTTGGAAAATCATGCTGAGTAAATTGTATAAGAACGCAAGTCTTGTCTATACGCCTTTGAACAAGTTCAAAAATTCATGCAAAAATCATGAACTTTATTTAACAACCATTTTCTACAAAAATCTACATAGCTGTTTTTCGGAAAATGTCCCTGAAAAAATTGCTTGTCCAATTCCAATTACAACACAATTTATATCACGAATGCTCCCGATTTTTTTTGACGTTTCTATTGTAACACTTTTTTAAGCATAAGGAAACCTCGAATGGATGCAACTCTCTGACCAATCATTTATTTGTCTTTACTGATTGGTGGACTTAGTTAAATTAAAAAAATTTCCAACTGCTACTTTTTAATCCATATTGACTAGTTACATTTCTACTCATTTAGAAACGCGTAGTTAATTTATAGTAGACATTCTTGCGACAATACTAACAATTGAGCTAAATCCTCATCACATGATGAACAATAAAATAACAAAATTGCGGTATCGCTTACTTCTGTACCCAGATCCCTATTTATGTGTATAAAAAATAACTCGTTTTAACGGACTCATGGAACTATTACAACTATTATATTAGATTGAAGTACCAGATAATTACTGACCGAGTTTGTTTACTTGTTATAAACCCGGTTTTTCTTACTGAGCTGGAGTACATGTCTTTATATTTCTTAGTATATTAAAGTACTTGCTTCAGCGGTTACTAAAATTTTATATTTTAATCACTAGAAAGATTGGGTTGGACTGTAGATTGGAATAGGGCGTTAACATAGTCGCAAGAGAGAAAACCATTTTTTGCATCCAAGGACTAAAGAATAAAAGTAAACTCGTTACAACATATAATGATCGCTTGCTTGCTTCCGAAATGCTATATTTGTATTCATCTATCGGTTTTAACCGTAGAAGTACCAACAAGACATTAAATACATACATGTACATAACTGAATGTTGATTGGGTATAAAATAATAATATTCTGCAGCTTCAAAAAGGATTTTAAGTACTTGAAAATCTTCTAGTTGCTCTCTTATTAACTCTGTATTTAGCTTTTTGGGAAGCTGCTCTAAAAAGGAGACTACAAAACGACAGAAGAAGAAGATCCACCTGTGAAACCTGAATGAGCGCATAGAAATAAGCGGTGCAAGAGAGTAATTTTCATGATTGCTGTGATTCCATATTATAAATCTCTTCAACTTGACAAATCATCATTAACATTTCCTTTGTTGATAAATGCACCTGCTATTGTTAACCGAAAGAGTTCAATCACACCAACTACAAAATACAAGCAGCATAATACTTCATAATACAAGCATGCCTAATAACAACGATTAGTCTTTTCACTCAAGCTTCCTGGAACATGTTATATGTATCTCTTCTCTTTCATATTCAACAATAACTAAAGCAACCGGTACAAAGATTTGCGAAGGATAAAGATTTGCAAGATGGCAGTTCGATACTGCATAGGAATGTTTTAGTGAGACTCTCTCAAACGCTAATTGTTGAGTAGAATCCCTTAAAAATTATCATTACTATGTATTCCATCGCTATAATTGGATTTCTAAAAAACGAGGTCAAATATTCACTTAAACCAAAGATGGCATCCACAAATATAACAATCAATTTACATTTTACGAATCATCGTGATAATTCTTTCTTGACTTCTCGTTACGATTTCACCGCGTATCATCATCATCACATCACCATCCAATATACATCCTTCCTGCGTCACAGGAGGTTTCCTTGTCCTATGTATGTTTCCACACCAATATATAATTAACAAATTACCATTTTAATTGATTCTCCGCCTGCCTGGCTTACTTCAGTTGACTGATGGATTGTCAGAAGAAGGAAGATGAATAAACCAGAAAACATATTTTTTAATATTAACTTTGGGTAATAATAGGGACGAATGCATAAGGATTTGGTTATGGCTATTACGAAGTTACATAATAATGATTTGCAAGACTATACACGTACACATTGCATGAAAAAATGGTCTGTGCTTCTGCTGGTAAGTGATCTGTGGTTTTTTATAGATTTTTTTATAGCAGCTGCAAAATAAACCGACACTATTATGGGATCTCGCTAACTATCCCACTTGTCCTAATACCCTCATCATCATACTCTCATTAAATTACCCTAACTCTGTTGCTTCATTCGTTTGAATGCATATTATTTTGGCTGTTATAAATATTATTAATGCATGTGAATGCCTTTTCATGAATATTGAACGATTTAAAAAAAATAGTAATCATACTTACTTCAGACCAGAGAGCAAATATCATTTTTTTACAATATAAACTTTGCTTAGAAATACTAATAAGTCCTATTTAGTAATTTGCCTACACACAAACAACTACAACACACATACATAGACACACGAGGCTGTAAAAATGGCAAGAGGCAAGCACTCGTTCAACAATTATGATCACTGTGATCTGATTTTTATTTTCAATACGGATTACAATTTCAAGTTTTAATCCCCTGTGAGTATTTAGGTAGGTACTCTGCTCTATAACTTTTGACTTATTATTGTTCAAGGACAATAATTAGGTTACGTTCAAACATTCACTCATCCTCAATTAAATATAATCGCTACTGGTTTTTGCTCCTGTTTAAAACTTTATCGTATCGCTATCGTCATCCTGTAATTTTTGGTAAGTTGGAAACTTTTGCAATTTATTTCTAACAAGCAGTATATTTAATACATGCATACACACACATTTACATAACGTATACACGCATTTTGGATATATTTTGGTAAATCGTTACAATTTTTACAAAAAAATGCTTATGTAAGCAAACATCATCATACCGTCTCATCCTCGTTTCCAGTAAACCATTAAACCCTGTCTATGTCTGTTACTCTAATAACGCATTGTATTTATTTCCTGCTCAAAATGGGCTACTCTAATTGAAATCCGTTCAATTCAAAAGAATCTTCTTGTTTACGATACATATTTTATTTGGAGATCATTTCTTTTTTCTTTTGTACTTTAGTAAACAAGTGCAAAGAGCGTACGTACGTACTTTACCATGTATCTATATCGTCTTCAAATCACATCTTTTTGTTTTATTTGGTGGCTAAATAACACGAAGATCTGAAGGGGGAAAAAACTTCCCTGACTTTCCAATTTATTACAGTATTGTCTCAGAGTCTCCTTCAGTCTGTGTTTATGTGTACTTTTTTTTTATTTATGCAGTTTTGCAATCTTATGATTGTCTTATTGTAAATCACATCTTCAACTTCTCACTTTCCAAAGCTTTTTATAGGTTTGACATTGAGATTTTTTAGATTAAAATATTCAAGTTTATTACATATATACCGCTGCTGTCGCAAATTGTATATAATTAATATAGTAATAGTAGCAAGGAATTTATCACCATATAACAATTTAATATTAGACTATTATTTTTGCGCCTCAATTATAGCTAATATTATAATGTCGATAATATATCCCTAGTGTAGTCTGAGCGCACAGTTTAGCTCACTTGTTTTTATTTGTTCTGAAACTCATTTTGATTTAATCTTGTCATTTGTCATCTCAATTTATCATCTCTCTCAATTGAACCATTTTAGTTAAACTTGTCACTTCAATTAGTGAAGCGTGACAAGCTTAACTTGAACAAGTGTCCTCGGTTTTTTTAATAAGTAAATTAGATTCCTTCAAATCCTGGAGCAAATATTTTAAAGTGGTTAACAGTAAACAGTAGAAACTCTCGTCATCATGCCGATTCGTCTGTATAAAGTATGGCATAAAGAAAAAAAGTCAGCCAAGAATAAAGCAGCAGAGACATATACAAAAGGTAACATTAACATACATACCATAACGCCAAAA
>JAQFZG010002655.1:0-15806 GCA_034695465.1 Entomobrya nicoleti
AATTTCAGCCAGACATATTTAAAATGAACATTTTGTTTTTTCGAGAATCCTATTTAAAAGTTTTACGGGGTTTATTTGAGTCTGTACAAACACAGATTCGTACTAATACATTGTTATAGAAACTGGCAACATTCTTCCTTTTGTTCTTCACACATCTCTACGAAATCCAAAAAAGGAATGATGAGGACGATCACAAGAAGGACTTGGGATACGACGACTGTATAAATAATATGTGTAGTATTTGGTTGTGGATGTGGAATGGACGGGAAGGAACAAAAGTAATAACTCTTATCTTTTTGACAGAATGAAAGAGGAATCTCTGGTGACATCTCTTCTTCTCCTTCTTCTGTGAAATGACTTTGAAAATAAATGAATTGCTTTTGTGTATTTACTTATGCCCGAATAGAAACAGCAGCAGCAACATCACATTTTTTTGGTTAAAATACAAAGAGTGTCCGATTCTACGTCTCAAGTCTTCTTCCAACCAACTTCTTCTTCCAAGATCTCTTGTATTAAAACAGGAATAGTTTTACTTTGCCAATGTTGAATATTGCTGCGGTATAAAAAATATGTTGAATTCAACTTTTATGAAAGTGTTTGATCCTCAGAGGACCCTGATTCTCGATCTTGTTACTGGTTGTACTTTCGACCAATAATCAAATCATTCTTGGCATACAAATGGCTTGCGTTGCACTTGTAAAAACATAAGAAACTCTACCTATCTAATATTCCACATTTCGTATTTTGTACTCATATTAGTTGTACGAAACAATAAAAATTGCGAAAACCTCATTTCTTAAGTTTAATCTTTATCTTATTTCTACATTTCACAACCAACCATTCAATTTCTTTGAAATTCATTCAAAACAAAATAAATGACGTTTTCAGTTATTTGAATTCATAAGATCATTTTTCCTAAAAATCTCACAATTTAGCACTCACAAAATTCACAAACTTACAGATATGCGTAACTTAACTGCGTGCTGTCTGTAAAATAAAGTAAAATCGGATACATGGTAGTCAGGTATTGTCACGCAAATGTCGCTTAAACATTCCAAAGCGTGTATTCCACATGCCCCAAAATCCTTTGTTCAGCCGAGAGCAGAGAGCGGGTATCTTCAAACCTGTTATGACAGTCATAGTTTAAAAAAAACAGAAAATCAGTATTACACGTACAACTATGTGTACATTCAGAAACCAACTTTTTTAACTTGGTCTTCTCTGTGTGTTTTTTAAACCAAGTGAGCTGTTCTAGGCCTCGGCTGTTACGTACTACGTAGCTGCTGCTGCTGCTAAGGAAGGACGAGAGAGGAGGTAAGGTGGTGGTGGTTGTGCTGCTGGTGCTGAAGATGTTCGCTGGCTGTGCGAATGCGAAAAAACTATGTGTCCATCCGTCGTTCGTTCGTTCTCATGATGATGCGTTGCGTATGCTTTCCGTATGATGTGTTGTTATTGTGGTGGCTCTCATACTCTCATATCTGCTGGTTCTCAATTGAAACGAAGACCAGCAGACGCAGACGACGACGACTCAACTAAAAAAAGAAGAGAAGGCTAGCAAGTTTATAAAAGCAATTGTGAGCAAAAATTGGCATAGAATTATAGACCGTCTGTTTTTTTATTTCTGCGGCTGACTGTTTGTTGATATCATTGGTAGTAACAATAAGGTAATAATGTAGTCAGGTAGTCAAAAAAAATTATATTATAAGTATTCTCATTGGTTCTTTAATTGTTGTTCAACTCTTGTTTTGTTGGCGGTGGAGGAGTTATTGTTGTGTGGGTAGGGAGTGTTTTTAAGGTTGTTTTTTGTTGAATGGGAGAAAATAGATATAAAACGTGAGATAGCAAGTGTGTTAGGAAAAAAGTAATAGTAAAAGATTTACAAGACGCGCGACGACGACCGGAAATTAGTATTTGATCGTAAAAATTATTAAGGGGAGAAAAAATTTATCTTTATGTGGTGTGTTGTTTTGTATGGTTACTACTTTGGCAAATTAAGTTACCATTTGATGTCGACATGTCACGAGAGGATCCACTTAGACGGAGATATTAGTTATTAAATTGTTGTCATCGATTTTTATTTAGTGCTGGTAAGTTGGTTTTATGTTTTAATCTGCTGACTTTAGGGTAGATCAGCTGATGAACGACGGCTTTGTACATGTAAAGCTATGGGCTGGCTTTTAGTTTTTATTGCTCACTTTGTTAGAAAGTATCACTGTTTAAAGAGAGGTGAAATTAAATTATAATCAACTTAACTGCATGTATAACCTGCTTTTTCTTTAGAATCGGTGAGGGAAGAAAACAATTTAAATAGGCAATCGAAAAAAAAGTTATCAAGTAGTATATCAAATTGGCATTCGTAGGATTCGCTCGCACTAACTCAATTTATTTTGACAAATAAGCTACTCATTAATTATATGCAATAACATAATATAACTAACCACTGTAGAGCAGCTGAACCATTGTTTAAAATTTCAATTTATTTCTAGTGTAGGGTGTGGTATTGTTTGAAGCAAAGTAATCTTCGAGGGTGCAAGTTTGTAATTGTAGTTAATCGTAATACTAAAGTTAGATGTTGTTATTTTGGTTTGATTTATATATTGTAGCTGATTTTTATCTTACTTTGTGTTCATAGGTCAGGTCTGACGAGAAAATTGACTGAAAATCCAAAATGGCTCATCCGTCATTGTGGAGTTCCTATTTGGACATCCCACTGGTGACAAGGGCGTACACAACAGCATGTGTAATTACAACCCTTGCAGTAGTAAGTTAAATACATTTCACAGAATTAATATTTTTTAAATGTGGTTTAATTGCATGTATATTTTTTTACTATCTTACAGCAAATGGAAATAGTGTCACCTTATGACTTATACTTTAATCCAATTCTGATTGTACAGCATCACCAGGTGAGTAAAACAGGATTCATGTCAAAGTTTTTGTGTAATCTGAATTCAGTTGTTGTTTTACTAACAACATTTTTTTTTTCATTCTGCAGTGGTGGCGCCTTATAACTACGTTTCTATTTTTCGGAACATTAAGCTTCAATTTCGTATTCAACATTATTTTTACTTATCGCTATTGTCGCACACTTGAAGAGAGTTCATATAGGGGAAAGACGTCGGACTTTGTGATGATGTTTATTTTTGGTGCTGTTGCTACTTTGGTAAGATTATGTTTTCACATTTATTACTTACGACTTTTAAGAAAGTATACAGGATACCTGGGTTGTTTGAATCCATGTAACCTGTATTTTGGTTTATTTATGATAATAGTATACGTATCTAAATTTTTTTTGCACAGGCTATTGCCTACTTCGCCAATTTAATTTTCTTGGGACACGCTTTCACGTTGATGCTCGTCTACGTATGGTCTCGTCGTAATCCAATGGTGCGGATGAACTTCTTCGGAATTCTCAATTTTCAAGTAAGTATACGTATGATGTGATTTAGTTTTTGTAAATCTTTGTCGAAGTAGTCAGATTATTTTGACAAAATTATAACTTTGATATTTTTATTCAACAGGCCCCGTTGCTTCCATTGGTCATACTCGGATTCTCTTTACTTCTAGGAAATTCTGTGCAAATCGATATAATTGGTATCACTGTTGGACATATATACTACTTCCTTGAAGACGTGTTTCCAAATCAGCCAGGAGGGTTCCGAATTTTGAAGACGCCACGATTCTTGTAAGGTTTTATTGCATTTAGTAAAAATCAACCCTGATCATCATGTGTAATTTTCTAGTTTACATTGCTGTTCTATTTTGCTATTGGCTTCCAGGAAAGCCCTTTTTGATCCAGTTGAGGAAGATCCAAACTATAATCCATTACCAGAAGATAGACCAGGTGGATTTGATTGGGGTGCTCCTCGTCCTCCTCAGCAAGATCAACCACAGCAGCAGCCACCACCCCAACCGCAACCACGCCAAGATGACGGTCACGCTCATGCCGATTGAATTAAATATTTATTTATCCTTTACCAAAAACAACTATTCTATATTATCTAAGCAGAAGCATCAGATATATAATAGTAGATGTGTATACGTACATTACTACAAAACTACATTAATATTATGTGAACTGATATGCAGCAGTTTTGAAACCAAAATCATTAAGACAATTGTTTGAAATGAAACAAAACAATACCGTGCACTGTTCATAGCTTTTTGTGATAGCAAACAAAGAATGAGGAGGGGTACTAACTACTCAATATGAGTAACGTTACTATAATTGTAATTTCGGATATTGTTTAAGAACTCGTATTTATTATTTAGAATGTATTGTGAGGGGGATATATAAGGCAGTCAACAAAAATTACATTGCGGTACGATAAGTTAAAAAAAAGTTATACCATGGTAATATCTGCTACTTGAACTGTCTAAATTGCGATTGTTCTTGTAGTTCTGTATTATGATGTGGATGTGTACTAGTTAATTTGTATGTAATAAAATATGTGCAAAATATTGACATAGGTTACAGAAGTTACATACATGCTGTTGTTGTTATCAATATGTATGTAAGCTTTAACAAATGTGCACTGGTGAGATGTACTTTGTACTAGCCTTTAAAACCTAATTGTTATCGTCTCGTCATTAAAGTGGGAATAATGTTTTACGTATTTTCAGCTATCATTTAATATTTGTTTGTTCTTTATTCATTTTTTACATGGTGACGTCCAAAAAATAAAATAAAACGTTGCGATACAACTTATCCTTATTTTGCGAAACTGATAGCTGTAATATTTCAAGCAAAATTACGTCGTTTCACGTGTGCCTGCTGTCTTGTCTTTTCGTAATCCCTCCGTCGAATCAATTGTAGTCATATAAAGCAATCATGAGAATTCGTGTTAAAGAAAGACGAGGCGAGACAATGCGTTACGAACATATTACCACGCAGTGTGCTCATATGATTATTGTTACTCTGAAGCAACATCAAAAAGGATATGATGATGAGTGACAGTTGAACTGAAAAGGAGTAGGCGGTAGATGGAGAAAGCAGCAGGTAAACGAATCCTTGCTATTTATAACATTTTACTTCGGACATTTTACTACAGAGTTCTAACAAGGAGCTTAAGCTTAAACCTGGAATAGTTTGGTGCCTTTAGTGAATATTATATGCAGGAAACAATTCATGTTTGAAAAGATATGTGGCGCAGTACTAAAGAGTACAGAGTACTTTGTAGTACAAAGATTTCGTCTTGTTTTCTTGGTATTTCTAAAACACCGTTGATATTGTTCTACATTCTTTCGATGCTTACATTTTGCAGGTACCCGACAACCCCATTAGAGTCAAATCACCATGAATTCTTTTCTGTAGCCTCTTAAAATTGGGATGATGCATTTATGATACGGATATATGATATGGATTTTACGATAAATAGTCATGACGACCGATTGATTTCAGATACATAATTATCAATTCCATCATTACGGCACGATGTACGACGTAAAGGAAATTAGTGAACTAGCTCGCGATCAAGTTCAATTAATCAAATGGGAATACAGTACCGAAGGAAATCCAAGCTTTCATGTTATCCATAAAGTAGTGCTTTTTGCCATGTCTACTTAAAAGTAGGTGCAGAGTAGAGATACAAAGTAGTGGGTTCTATAAATTATGGCATCACTCACGGGAGGATTTGCGAAAGGGTAGTAGCTATACTTTCTTCTACGGAGGACAATGCTTTAACTTATGATCGTAGAAGCTTATTTATAGCTTACATACAACTATTCTTGATCTACGAACATGTAAACTGCGTGTTCATTGCTTTTGTACATATGTATAACCCAGACAATGAAAACGAATTTATAATAGCGATAACCCTAACACTTTTAATTTATGACGACAATAAAGAATGTTGCAACACACTTCTTATGGTGTATGGATGATTATGATAGTAAAACTTACGTACGTCACCTATTACCTGCAGTGCAGCGTAAAAAAGAATGAATACAACAAAAACTTTGTAAAGTATTATAAAAATCTTTTCGAATTTTTCTTCTCATTGATGTACACACGTGTACCCATTCGAGTTACCATTCTGCACATAAGACTTCAGAAAATGTGCATTCGAGAAGTAAGATGGTAATGATTACTGATCATTTGCCTAACAAAAATACCAAGTTTCAAGAATGAGAATTTATTTTTTCGTTTAAATCGTAAATATTTTTTTTTATATAAATCTCATATATATGATGTCGCTATCGTACAGTTTAAAAAAGTCCTTTTAATTTGTATAAGTCAAATTAAGTAAGTATTGTACTAACGATTGAAGCCAAAATGGGTTGCCCTTCAATAAATATGAGCAGGAAAAGCTGCCCGTGCAAAATACTTATCATTTATGTAATTAGGCATGTATTATTACTGAAGTTGAAATACATACGTACTTACATGCAATGCAAGTCTGAAACAAAAAGTAAATATGTGAAAGTTCTATAACGTTCGCAATTTCAATTACGATAGCGTTGCAGAGAAGAATCGTGGAGTATAATTTATTTTACGCAGAAAACTTCATTAAAAAGGTAATCCGTGCCTACTCTGATCAGAGCCATTCCCTCAGCCTCTGCACATGGAGAGACAAAATGCATGCAAAGGCCAAAGTATGGGTTTTAACCCCTTTTCTTCTTTATGGAAGCAAATTTCGTGACGTGTAGCATATTATGTGTAATGTGTATACTCCTGGCATGTACACATCAAGATCAAATTGAGATCCAGAAGTAAGAATGTCAGACAAGAATTTTGGTTTTCAGCTTACAGTGTATAACAACCCTTGGATTTGGATTATTGGAGTCAATTTAGGGTTGATTATCCAATCTCTAGTAAAATTGTTTTTACAATTAACTCACTCATAAATTCGTCATAAAACATTTAACATAACAAAGGGTAAATAATTTAGGACAATCAATTATTTCATGAGCTCAATCTATAGCGCTAACATTTCCTGCATATATGTAAGAATGAAAGTTGTAGTAAGCTGTGACAAAAATGGACTTGCATTCAATTATTGGAAACCATCAGGATGGTTATAAAAATGACGTACATGGTTATGCCGAAATTCTTGGGTTTAAATACTTGTATTTATTAACGTACGTATGAGCAAGATTAGTGGAAAGCAACAAAGCGATTGACGGACTAAATTGGAAATTTTAGTAATACTTTATTAGTGGTCCTTAAAAATTCTCTCAGCACTACACTTATTGCCATTGCTACATAAACGCAAGTAATTTGGACTTGGACTCTGATGTGAATAGTAAATAGCTTCCTTCTAAGAATCAAACATTTTTTTGTATTCTTGTAGTATGTCATTATCTGTCTGTATCCATTTTTTGTGTTGCCTATCTTCATTCTAACGATTCCCGGGGAGTTTCCATCAAATGCAGGAAAGATTGTTTGACGACGACTGAATGAAAAGCTATAAATGTTGATACGATGTGATATTTGGTGTCTGTCAGGCAAACAACTTATTTTGGAATCATACATACGTACATAAATATGTATGTATGTATGTACCATTCTAATGTATGTTTTTTATTATTTTGTAAATGTCAAATGATACGTTCGAAATGATTTTCAATCCAAAGATTTTATTCTAAAAAAAATATCGTCGTTCCATAAAACTTTTCGAAAACAAGAATTGAGAGTGTGACGACAAAGAATATTCTCATATGTATTTTTTCTTCAATGGTGTTGTTAAAGGCTAATCCTGTTACTAAAACAAGATTGCATCAACCCTATCACATTATTCATACCTACGTCAGTTTTTTTATTTTCAAATGGATCGTCACACACAATTTTGTGTAAACTGTAACACAACAATTAGGCTTATAATGATAAAATCATTAGCGCACTACATTGTTAAAGTTACTACCAAGAACTAGAGGTAGTGGAACAGTGGGAGTCTTCGAGTCATACAACCTTTGTAAATGTAGTACTAAAACATGCACGACTTTGGATACACGCTTTTGGTTCTCAATCCAACGAAGAAAAATATGTCAAATTTAATGGTGAAGAGTGACGACATATACAGTGTATAATAGGTAATTGGCTCATAATGTTTCATATGATCATGTTCGCTGTTCATATATGAATTAGTTTATTATAAAACTAGGGTATTTTCAATAACTTTATGTGAAGTAAACAACAAGAATTGTCATCTTTCTGAATTTGTTCACAAATATCATTTCTAACGAACTCGGCTCGTTTTCGAAACATGCTACTACTAAAGTTTTTTTCTGAAGTGTAAATTTGCGTTTCAAAATCGAAAAGTTTGTTACTTTAATTGATTTACTCGAATTAAATTTTTGGTTACCTTGAAACGAAAGTTTTGGGGAAAGGTCAGACGAATTATAAATTTTAAACGATACCATGAAATTATTTATCATGCTCCAGTTTGTGAAACATTTATTTATTGCGCTTTCGTTTTAGAACAGATTTTTCTGTGAACTTATATATTTATGGGTTTCTATCTTGTGTGGGTGATACGCGACAGCTTTTTAAACTGAGTAGTAGCATTTTTGTTATGCACCCCACAAATTTAGCTGGATCGCTTTCTCCTGGATCATGTGCGGAAGGAAACTCTAAACGTAGTTCACCTTATTGCACAACACTGTATATAACAACCAGTTTATGTCAACTGGATCCTTGGGAAATATACTAATGCCTTTATTGTTTTACACAATGGCATAATATGACGGTTTCTTGTTGAGTATTTCCTTTCAAGAAATAACATTAGTTTAAGATGTATAACTACAATACACAATAGCGAAATGGGGATGCGTATATATATTGAAATTATAAGTTCAAAGTTTGCCCCATATGTATAAATTATATGCGTACATGAAAATTAATGAATGGGTACAACAGATGAATTTTACATATCAACAAATAGGTTTTAGGACTAGGACAATGTTGGCAAGCAGACTCGTAGACAAACATGCTGAAGTCAATATTTACCTGAAATGTTTTCGGTTATAAAAATGGCGCAAGTTTCTCACTGTAAATGTAGCAATTTTACTCACAAAATCGTTCCGTTGCTAACTTTTGTCTTTTCCTCCAGAGATTAGTGACAAGCTTTAACATGATAGACCATTTTTCATCTGTTTCCGTTCTGGTATTGTAGTATGTACATAATGTGTTCATACCTATAAAAATACATGTTTTTCTTGTTTCCTTTCCTTACATATAATGCTTGTTCTTCGTTTGGAGGATGTTTTGTAACAAAAGCCTTTTTAGCAACATAAATAATATAAAGAGGAAGCAATTATTGAAATCGGATAAGACTTTGCAGAGTGCATCTTAAAATTTCATATTTGTTATGAAATCTGAATTGTACTTTTTTAAAGTTTTAACAAAATTAGGTTCATATTACCCATAAATTTGCAAACGTAAATATGTAGCTTGATTTGACTGTAAAGCTACATACGTAAGTATAAATTATCATCGAGCAACGTTAATTTGTTAATTAGTTCACGTCAAATAACGTAGCTGTTGTCCATATTATCAAATGCTAACTTTCCACTCACGCACACGTCATTCATGAAAGTTTGTGTACTCAACTAGCTATATATTCATGCCCTAATCAAAACATCCAAACTAATAGAACTAAAAAATTATGTCATGTGTGTTTTTTCGTATTATTCATTAACAAAATATATTTCATAAAAAAAAACTTGTTTTGATCAACATGGGAAAACTTAACGACCTTGGGTTATCTACGCAAACATACAGCCTCCGTACATTTGTGGCAATTTGGTTATTTATGTAACACTCGAGAACGCCCACAATCCTTTCCCCCATAAAATGGACACGGATTTTACTAAATATGGTGGTTCACATAGTACATGGCCATTTTCATGTTGCCCCAAAATAGTTCGATGCTTTCACCATACTTTACGTCCTTTTGAGGTACTCGGTACGTGATAACTTTGCTTAGAACTAGTTCTTAGTTACATTATATTTCAAACCTGTTGAAGTATTAACAACATACATTATAAAAATCAATGCTGCACAAGGTGATAAGTATATATGTTATGTCATGAATTGATTTGTTCCGACATTCTTCCAAGAAATCAACGTTCTCTGCTGCTCCACTTTATTTTATATCAAGCATATAGGAGAGATTCCACAGGTAAAAAATAATACGAGCAATCAGCAAACCATTTTTGGTAAGACACATGGAATTTATACATACATGAATGGCCTTTTCACATCCTCCTTCTCTAGATTTTTTTTTGCTTTTAAGCAGACACATGGAGGAAAGCTCATTCACAAGATTTTAACTTGATTACATAAATTTGTGGATCCAAGGAAATTAAGCGATCTCTTTCATTAGATTAGGAGGATCTATCTCCAAAAGTGGGAATATCTTTGGTGCATGGATAATATCCAGAATTTACTACAACAGAAGCAGGAATGTAATGACGTCAGCCGGAAACAGAGTTTCAAAAGGCAAGATATGTATATCTAAGATATGTGTGTACTCCATGAAAATGCATACTGCAAAAAATACCCTTTTGTGCTACACATTCTGAATACCATGTCATGTGTATGTGCATGTTTTTTTATCTTAGATACATTAGCTTAGAGAGTGGTTTGCTTAAGCTGTTTCCATTAATTTCTACAATGATTTTGCTGATGAAAAGGGATGAGCTATTCAATGGAGAAAAAAAAGTAAAGGGAAAACGATTAAGATTGATAAAGAGCACTTCGTAGACCAGTTCAAAGGGAGTTGATGGCAAGAAGATTTCTATTCTATTATCGAGTGTGCTGTATTTGTGAAAAGTGCTCTCCATCTGTAAACATTACTGATACTCAATAGGGTAAATGAAGAAAGTAGACAGATAGTGTGAGTAGGTGGAATGAGTCTCCAGAGAGCTATCTTCTTAAAATGTGTGCATATACATTTTCTTACTTTTTTTTCTACCCGTAGTAATTCTTTCAGCAAATCTAACAAAAAATAGAGAAAAGCATACCTATATTCTTGTTACTTGAATAATATAAAACCGTCGTTAATATTTGGGATAAGATTATTGTAATGACTATGAAAATATAATGAGAATACAATTATTATTAATAATAATACTTTTGTTTTCTTATTATCATTATCATGTAATTGTTTTTTTACCGACAATTTATCAGTCTAGAGTACCGAAAAGTAATCCTCGTCCGTTACTTATGCTTTCTTTTCATATTCGGCATTTCAAAAACAGCATAATAAACGATAAGCACACCTTTACCTCTCTTCAGACTTGTACAGAGAGTCCTTACGTTACTTTCATAAGTTTGTATTTTTCACCAGTTACGTCACCAGCATGATTTGCTGGCATCATTACAACTTTTCCTGTACACGCGTTATTATTTTTACGTGAAAATTATCATTTTCCCTTGATAATTGCAACTTTCTTGTTGTTCTCCTGTTGATCCATGCAAATCCACATGTAATATTTTTTTTACAAGTGTAAACCATATAATTTTTTTCCTACCGGACACATCCATATCTTACTTTTTTCAAATGTAATTTGTAAATGAAGTACGAAATATAAATATTCATGAATGAATTAGTACTATAGTTGTGCATGTGTGGGTGACGAAATTGCAATAAAAGGCAGGTTTTTTTTATCGTAATGTATTTCGGTATGCATGGTACACAACAAATCAGTATTGTAGGTGTATGTAGATTTGTAAAACATGACATTATTATGGTGTATGGAAAGAAAAACTGCGTGAATAATGGTAGTTGAGGGTCATAACACAAGTCATTTACAACAGGAAATCCTACCAATGATTTTCCTATTTTCAGCTTTAAACTCTTTGAATCCAACCTGTCTACAAACCTCACCAATAACCAAATGAACAAGGAAATTTTGTGAAACAAGTACACTTGCAAACAAAAATGAAAACTTGAACAACATGTAGTCTTTTTTTGGATACAGAATGGTGATTAACAACACCACTACCACCACCAAAACCATATAAACATTTGTCGGATATAATTACTTTATCTCAAATAATAATAGCAACAAAACTAAAGACGAAGCTAAAAAAAAGTTGGTCTTTGGCAGACTGTTTGCTACTTTTACTTACTCATGTTATTTTTTCGAAGCCGTCACTGAGTTTGCTAAAGATTGTGTATGACTGTAAGAATGACTGACGACGGTAGTTCTGTAGAATACCTTTAAAAAAGGCTTGACATGAAATTTCATATCTCAATGCAACGTGTAGGGATATTGATAGAGTCATATAAGCTGTAATGTTTGCGTTATTGCGTTAAAAATGGAACCGCGTGAGCCATTCCGGATTCCGGAATGACTACCTGTACCTGTACTTAAATCAGTATTATTATTATTATTACTATTACATACAAAAGTCATTTATTCACAATTATGTTCAATGCAACATACCGAACCACCCCCACCTACAGCTATTAGTAACTTTGGTGGTAGCGTTTATGGTCGTACACAAACCACCATAGTACAAGAACTCGCTGAAATGTGCAAAAAAATGATATTACAATGTACAAAGATGATGATGAGATTGTAGATGACGTTCAAACTGCCTGGTAAAACATAGATGGAAAAACAGACAAACACGACATTCCATGAAAACAAAATTGTATATTACATAAAATGTATGAATTGAGGTCTTGGTTTCTTTGGACCTGATAATAATTTGTTCGATTGCCACAAGCAGAAAAAAGGAACAAATACTGAAACGTGACATGACCATGGAACCAGCGAAAAGGTGTGATTAAAGCAATATCACAAAAATAAAAATTGTATTTTTTTATTTTGTTCTATTTTTGGAATATGCGAGCGTACGTAAAAGTTTTTTTTAGTGGTGGTTTGTTTTCATACGAAACGGATCAAAGGACTCATTTTGGTTTTCAAGAAATGAATCTTTCTTTTCGACTAAATAAAAATGTGCAAATATGGAATCTGTTGAAAAACAGTATTCAATACATAACTTTCATTCATGCTTTCTTTTAATGTTCAACAGTATTTTCCCCTGCGGGAACCATGATGACGTGCTTTCAAAATATATTTTTATATTTCGTGTTACGGAAGTGATAAAGTATCGCAAAAATAATTACTATGGAATGAAAGCAGACTATCCATCTACATGGTGACAATTAGCGTGCCAAAAGTATTTTGGGTTTGATTACCAACAAAGTTGTACCTATTTTTTTATATAAAGAGGAACGAAAATATTGTTCTAGCTCTAAAATTTAGTGCATGCATTCATTTTTGAACGCTTTAACTTTTCATTAAATATGTCAGAATTGCTAGTTTAAAATTCTTTCTGAGTTTTCTAAATTGAAAGTATGCTACATTTTCCAATTTCCGGTTAAGTTCTTTCGCTTTACGACTGGCTTGCTTGCGATGCTATCCGCAAGTTGGCCCTTTCGGATTCGGATGCATTATCATAATAATCCAGGACATAGAAGTAGTTCTTATGGCATATAAGCTATGCATGAACTTGTATATCGACACATCATTCTAATTGAAACACACGAGTAAAACAACAGTGAGAGCCAGTTTAAAATGGCTACGGTGTTCTTACGATTAGTGGAAGCGTTTAGTTGGCTCGTGCGGAGGTAGATTAATAAAAAAAAATATTCAGTAAAATATTTTAACTTTTTTAAACGTGTCTTTTGGTTTACTACGAAGCTAAAGCGTCTTAATGGCTTTGTGGTATTTGTTTGTCCGTCCGTCTGCGAGCACGATAGCATGAAACGGAACACGGATTTTCAGGTCGCGAGGGTTTAAATCAATTTCAATCATTTATGCACTTAGTTAAGCTATTTTTTAAAGGAGTAATCAACAGATTCTGCTCAATATGTAACAAAGGTATTTTTGTATCAAACAAGAATCGGAAATCGGAATCAGAGTTCAAATGGCCTTCTGTTATTTCTTGTGGTCTGTAGTCCGTAATAGCTTATTAGACTAGTAGGTTTAAAGGAAAAAAGATATCATATTTCAATGACTAGCAACAGTTTAACAATTGTTTTTATAGTTTTCATCTCTTTCAGCTATGCATTTATTTTGTTTAACGACTTTATTCCATATAAATATGTAACAAGCCTAACATCAGTCACATACACGACGTTTATGACAAAAGTAGGCAGTTACGTGCTACTACAACTGGCTTTGTTCAGTACTTTCTTTAAGTCTGTACCATGAATATGAATACAAGCCATAGCAGCCTTGGTATATTGTATTCAATGCATATATTACAATGAAAGTTCTTGTTCCTCATGTTCACGTACTTACTAACTATTCATGTGTGTACATTTTGTATTATGCATAGCATAAAAAAGGAAGAAGAAGAAACAGTAAAAAGGAAAGTCCATACGATTTTCTAAGACAATACTTTCTTACTACTTAAACTTTTACTTATTATGCATACCTACCAATGTACATACGGTGCATTATTATTACATTTGTGGTATGGAATGAACTACCAGCTAAAGTAAAGCTTAAGCCAAAAGTATGTAGAACGTCAAGTTACTTTTGTGGACGTTTGGTTATTACAAAGTTGCCCGTTTTTAGGGACTGTCGTAAGCACAGAATTTACAAGTTTAACAAAACTGCATACGAATAAAACTTCCACGGACTGTCCAGTGTGGAGAAGCCCTTTGAGCTAGAACTAACGTCATCGCTTGTATTACTGAGATTTGGAGACGTGCGAAGATCAAAACCCCTTTCATCCCCATTCAGCAAATATAAAAATATAAAATCAGCATCAAAACTACCACCAACGCTGTTTATAAAACAGTGTAATCGGGTTGGCAGCCACCTCCGCTTTTCATCAATTTAGGAGAACCATCAACTTTACTTTACCAAATTGTATTCCTGCTAGTTACCGAAAGGAGAAAGTAGTGAAGAGAATTTTTGTGAGTTGTCGTCATTCTCATCGTCCTCAGAATATGTACTTGTTCCTCTTCACTCTCCCTCCCTCCATCATCACCTGTGGGTGCTATAAAACTGGAACGCTTAATGCATCCACAGCTCACTCGGATAAAAGACTTGAAAGGACAAGCTACCACCTCAGGAGTTACACCTCAACTGCCCCTTTCTGACTTTTCATTATAATCGTCGTCGTATTCGTCGTAATTTCTTCGTCCTAGTCTGTCTTTTAGGAAATAAAAACGACAATTTCATTATTCTCTGGAAAAGTTTAAATAAGTTTTACAAAAACGTTTAACTGTAATTAAGATTAAAAAAACAAATATAAATTCAAACTTGAAGGACTTGGAAATAAACTTGTGAATTTTCGACAAAACGTTAAAACTTAAAGACTGCTTTTGGAAATTAAAAAACAACTAAAATAAAATCAAAGTGAAAATCGAGAACTTCATTGAGCTACTACAATTACGCAACAAGAAATCGACAAAATCGTAAGGAAAAATTCTGATTAATATCTTTTAATTTATAAATTAAAGTCCACTTATTTTCCTCTGTTAATTATTTTACAAAACAACCAACAGAAATTCCAATGGAATTTCTGAGACATATAATTAAAATTATTTTGCTTTAGTTAATTGATTTGATTCCATCACTATCACTTCTGCATTTAAATTTTTTAAAGTAGTTAACTTTTTATGCCGTGTTCAATACAAACAAAAGTAAACTTGTAAACTGAAAGAAAACGAATATTTTTGCTTATTTTTTTCTTGTACAGTAAAACTCATAATTTTGCTAAAGGTTTGAGGGCTTCCTGATATGTACTTATGTTTATTTTGTTCGCATTTGCTTGCTTAGAATAATAGTTAGTAATTGCAATGCTAACGTCGATTTTGGATAAGTTAAATTAA
>JAQFZG010002656.1:0-15805 GCA_034695465.1 Entomobrya nicoleti
CAAATATGTTGTTTTAAATTATTGTTGTAAATCTCACAATACCCAATAGTTTACCAAACAAATTGGATTGCATATTCAAACAAATTTCAGAACCCTGCATTATAAGTTATTTAACATAAATATATTCGATTTTCAAACAGTTTGATACTATTAAAATCCTCACAAATAATAATGTTTACTATATTTCTGCCCCAGCCAAATCTTGACACAACTCCATTGCAATTACAGTACTGGTCTGAAACAAATCTCTAAAAGTTGCAGAAGTTTGAAGCTCACTGTGTTTCCTGAAAATATTTCACAACAACACGGTAAAAAATCAATGATTATTATTTTACCAGTTTAAAAAACACACTTAATGTATTATGTTTTTACTTACATTTTCAAAACAACTATTGCCTTTCTCTTCAGTTCATCTCCTTCAGTAGCATTCCTCGCAAACAAATAAAGCTTCGTTACAACATCCACATCATCAAACCACTGCAACGGCTTGTATTTTATCAAATTTCTCATGATATTTTCCAAATCCGGTATTTGAAACTTGTTTCCCGCAGCCAAAAGTTCGAAAGACACTTCCAACTTTTCATTCGAAGCGGATAAATCTCTGAAGTACAAATACGCAAGAAAAGCTCTTACAACTTGCTCGCATTTATCCGGCATTCGAATCTCTCCCCTTTTTGCCTCTTCCATTCCATTCTGAAACATGGCAGCAAAAACAGGACTGTTGGCAATCAAAAAGCTTCGATGACATTTAACCGAGCGACCACTGCCAGGAATGATCACAGCGTCACTAGCCACCTCATCATTTAGAATAGTTTTGTTAATCATCATTTGAGTTTTTTGGTTACTGACAGGGTCCAGGCTGATATTTGAAGTTGTCATGGATACCACAACTGTAGCGTAAAACGATCCACAGTTACCATTCATAATTGGCAGCAATGGTAGTGGTACCTTAACTGAACTGTCACTGGAGACAAAATAGTCGTCTTTCTGTTCCATTGTCATTTCTGATAAAAAAAATGTTTTTAATAATTCTCGCGCCAGCTATCATTCCATTTAATTAATGTTTATCAGTACCTTTTGTGTAAAAGGAAGATGTAATGTCCAAACTAAGACCCTTGGGCCTTGTATCAACTTCTCCATTTCTGAGAAATCCAATAAGGCAAACCATGGCTTGAAACTGAACATTGCCATCCTTAAGCATCTCTCGAATTCCATGTAGAGTTTGCTGACTTGTTTCTAACTCTATCTTAGCATTATCAGACACATCGACCGACACACATAAAGTAAAGTCGTAGTCCCTGTAAAAGTATCCAAGTAAATAAAATGCTTAAATAAGTATAAAGGAATAGAAAAAAACATCTGCAATATCAAAGGTAAATTTTATCAAAACAAACTTACATCGATAAGCCTAGGATCCTCCGTTTGTCCTTAAGTTGACCGTTGAACTTCTTGCTAATCGTTTGCCCCCAGTCGGCATCGGTACACGGTTGAAAGTCCACTAATCTTGGAACACGGACTCTCCTTTTGAGATGCGTCCCCCCACACACCATTTTAAAAATCTGACTTTTAAGCAAAATGATCCTCATTTTCGAGCTGATGACTTTGTGTATTTTGGATAAAAAAATAATATTTTAAATGTTTGACTTTTATCGAGTTTTAATGCTATCCAAAAGTTTTTGCCGCAAGCTTTATTGGCAAGATATTTTTTGAAGATTGCACTGTTTCCTCTTATATGCCACCGATCCAGTTATTGACTCAGCTGCTGTCGTCGTAGATCTGGAGTGAACGTGTTTACTTCAATGTGGTTATACTCTTGTTATACCAAATCATGTCGAATCAAATAGTGTTTGCATGGAATTGCTATGCAACGGGGCCACAGGTATCCAAAATGTACTGGTGCTAGGTGAATGTTTTCAAATGACAGTGCTAAAAATATGTAGGTCTGGTTTCTTTCCAGGAACCATTTTCTGGACAATGAGAAATAATTGAAGAAATGAAAGCTATACATGTTTATTGTCCAATAAATATTTATATCGCTTCTTCCAGCAATCTTATTTCATATTGATATATTGCTGTTTGAGGCTTGTAACTAACTATAATAAAAAATATGCAATTAATAATAAATATCATTTTTCCGAAACTCAAACAGAAAATGATTTCCTTAACTTGTAGTAGTGTGTGTACAACGTCGTATTTTATGTTATTTTTAAATCTAAAACAAAATCAAATATGATGTAATGATATGGTCTAGTGTTTACATCCAAAGAATACCTTCCATATCGTCAGTATACAAATAGCGAAAATGGAACAAAAACGTTCAAAATGTTCTTTGGCTCTTTTCATACAAAACCACCTTTCCTCGGAGCTCATCTTGCAAACTCTGACTATCAATTCCAACCCAAATATATTTACGGAAACGCAATGAATCAGCAAACACAATAGTACAACTGACCATATTTCACCTCTTTTAATAGAGTCGGGAATTCTTTCAGTTGGTGGTTCCAAAAACGTTTTCTTGTTTTGATTAATATCTGCATAGAAAGCCAAGTCGTTCCACTTTGACATAAATCCACCTTCGTGTATTCGCTCCACCGTTTGTATCATCCAATACCGGTTGTTAGTTAAAATGACAAGAAACCAGGGTACAACATCAAACTCTTCTTGTACGTACAGGCATTTATAATCAGCGTCCTTGTTAGATATAATCCCCGCTGATTGCATAAAACTATACCATAAATTCCATCGAGCTTGTACTTGCCATCCTACCTTCTTACGTACATACCTAATATCATAATTGTAATTCGATGAAGTTGGATTAGTCAATTTATAGTAAAATTTATCTGATGAAATGTTATATCCTTCACACGAAATTTTACTGTTTATGCGTTCACTTATTCTAAACCCAGATGCAACAAAGTTACAAATTGTATCAAATGGTTTCACTTTGTCTTCAACGATGGTAAGCCCAGTAATTTCGTTTTGATATAATTCCCAAAACAGGAAACTTGAAAGGGTTAGCAGCGTAAACAACCAACCTTTACGTTGTTTATCTATTCCAGAACATGACAGCAAATAAAATGTATCCAACAACTTTAAAATAAACTTGTATAAAACCACTAGTAAGTTTTTCCATTTAGTAGTGAGAGTTTGAAATAAGGCGAGAGTAAACCATGTTATGATCATCATTGTCCATGATTCCACATCCATTGGCTTAACCCATGTATCGTATCCTAAATGGAATGTTTTATTCCTTGCTTTGGTATTCACACAATAATGAAAACTGTAGCCGGAATAATATTGAAGAAACATTCCTTCGTACCACTCATCATTGAATTTGTTTCTAATGTCATTTGTCAGAAAGTTCGAATGGTCAACCAAGCCGAGCTTAGTAGGACTGGGAGTATATGTAATATTATGAATTTTTGCTAATTCACCAGCCATCATTTGTTTTGCATAACAAAAGCTAGATTTTTGCATCAACTTGTATGTCCGTTTCCTGTATGCCTCGTCACATGAAAACATCTTGTTTTGACTTTCAGTAAGAAATGTCGGATTTGAGTGTGCAACGTTTGCTGAAATTTGCTTACCCTCTGCGATTCTGAAATAACTTTTGTGCATTTCCAGTGTTCCTGTTTTGCCGTGTTTCAAGCTATTGAAAATGATTTGGTTGTTCATCTTTGTTGAGTTTGAACAATAACCGTTACAAATTACAGTTGTTTCAGTAAACACACCAAAGTTGGAAAAGGTTAACACTACCTTTAATGATGGAGTATTAATTAGTTCTCGGAAACTTGAGCACAACTTAATACTTGTATGTCCGTCTCGACAATTCCAATCTATTATTTCATGATGTTCATGGTGTTCAATATATAAAACCATGGTATATGTCGACATGAAGAGATTTCGTAAGGTGTTAAACGTGTTGCGGTTAGAAACATTGTATATTTGGCTTCGAATATATGGTGTTACTATAACATTGGCTGGTGTAGTATGTCGATAAAACCCGTACCCCAAACGTTTACCGGAACTATTTGTTAGGACTATTTGTTGAATAAAATGACCACTATTATGGGGATTGAAAGGAAAAGTGTTCCCATAAAAATACATTACTACTTTATCTTCTTTTCCAATCAACTCTAAAAAATGTTGATGGACTATATCAAATGATTTGCTTGCGGAGCATAGATACACTGAAATGAACAAGAACACTAATGGTTTCATTTTTACACTTGATGTCACTCGATGTCCTGCTTATAAACTGAAATATTTATAATGTATTATTTAATTAAACTGAACAGCTGATCAAGTCAATCCGCTATTTTAACACAAAAGATTAATATTTTTAAAAAAACCTTTCAGTTTTATGTATTTCCATCAGTATTTTTCGAATTCCGGATTTATGCTTTGTACTAGTTTCGTAGTAAACATGAATTGAATGCGGACTTTTGCAGTTTAGAAAAAAGATGTTGGATTTCTTTATGTCAGAGTAAATTTGTTAATTCTTACTTATATACGCAATATAGATCAACGATATGACAATTTCCTCGAGATAATTGTTTTTCATTTTGAATATTAAAATCTTTTGCGTTCGAAGTTCTTACAAAAGCAGCCAAAAGAGCCTCGCAAATATTCGGATTATACTTGTACATACATACATGTGCGAGAAGCGAGCTATTAATTTTTCTTATTTTTCTTATGACAACGGTAGATATAAAGACGTAAGTAATTGGAAGAAGTGCTTAAATGCTTATATATTCACATCTCAATGTAGTTCATTAATTATTCAGTATTCAAGTAATTGCAAAACTACTAATTAGAAAGTCTAAAAATTGATTACCTTTTTTAAATAGCAATTTCGGGTATTGTTTCAGGAACGATAAAAACTTATACTAGAATAAATGTAAGTTTTCAAACAACTAGTCAAATGACTAGTTGAGTATTTTGAAATCCGCTTAACTTCATTACTAGGTCAACTTTGTTAGTTCTGTAAATTAGTAACGTCAAACAGAAATGGAAAAAATGATTTCGTAAAATTATATATATTTTCGTGTATAAGTTCAAGTGTAAACATTGTGTACTTGAGCTTAACAAATTACCCCTCAAGAGTATTGCCAAACTTACAATGAAAAGATTAAGAAAACTTCAGGAGAGTTAAAAATCGACGAATTTTACTGATGAGAGCTGATTGTTGGTAGGAAGATTGCATAAATTGTTACCTGTGGTTAAAAAAGTTATAATTGAGATAATGATAATACATCCTCAACACGAATAAATCATAACAATTGTCGCATATATATGCTGTTAATAATCAATTATTTAGGTTGATATAGGACTCCATGAACAACGTATACATTGGTTTAACCAGTAAATAAAACATGGCTATTGTATTCTGTGTAACAATATAGCTTAGCCAACAACTTGGATTATTAGCCATAACTATTCAAAGAAATAAACACAAAAACTGCTGACAAACTGTGATCATTCTGCATTTATACATTTAATTCTCCTAACTATTTCGAAATAAAACAAGAACTTTCTTTAAACTCAGTTACTTTTGTTTTATTATTATAAAACAAGTTTCCAAATTCGGCTACCCTCGATTTGCACGTAACAAAAAAGCAAATAAAATATGCTTTGATTCCTATAAAACACAAACATCTTTCCTTCGAACTCATCTTGAAAATTCGTGTAAACCATTCCAAGAAAATTGCCAGCATCGAAAGGCAATACATAAACAAACACAAGAGAAAAACTGACCGCAGTTTGCTCATTTTAATAGAATCCGCAACCCTATCAGTAGCTGGTTCCACAAATGTTTTCTTGTCCTGATTTATTTCCGCATAAAATCCCAAGTCATTCCATTTCGACATAAATCCACCTTCATGTATTCGCTTAACAGTTTGTATCATCCAATACCGGTTGTTAGATAAAATTACAAAGAACCAGGGGACTTCATCAATCTCTTCCTGCACAAACATACATTTAAAATTTATGCCCAACTCATTTTTCACCTGGGCTGAATATATTAAACTGTACCATACACTCCACCGAGCTTGAATTAGCCATCCTAATTTCTCACTAATATGCTTTTCTTTTGACCAAGTTTTGTTGTATAACAGGTTACTATATTTTTCAGACATGGCGTGATTTGCTTCATGAAATGAAACATTACAATTGGGGCGTCCTTCAATTTTAAATCCGGAAGCCCAAAATTTGCAAATTGAGCTAAATGGCTCAATTCTGTCTTCAACAATAGTAAGTCCCATAATTTCCTTTTGATATAAGTCCCAAAACAGGAAACTTGAAAGTGTTAATACCGTGTACAGACAACCTTTACGTTGATCATTTATCCCAGAACATGACAACATGAAAAATGTATCCACCAACTTTGAAATAAATTTACAAATAATCCCCATAACATTGACTAATTTCATTTTAAAAGTGTTAAACAGGGCGACAATTAACCAAGTTGTGATCATTAAAATCCAGGATTCAAAATCCATAGGTTTAACCCATGAATCATATCCGATTTGTAATGTTTTGTTTCGAGCTTTGGAGTTCAAACAATAATGATAACTGTACCCGGAATAATATTGAAGATGCATTCCTTCGTACCAATCACCATTAAAGTTTTCTACTATGTCATTTTTCAAGAAACTGCTATCATAAATCGATGTGAAATTGAGATAAGTTACGTTGTGGACCTTTGCTAACTCGCCAGCCAACATTTGTTTTGCCCAACAATATCTACCGTCCTCCATCAATTTGTATTTCCGCATCTTGTATGCCTTGTCACATGAAAAATCTCTGTTTTGACTTTCCGTGATAAATCTCTCATTTGAATATGCAATTCCTGCTGGTATTTGTTTACCATTTGCTAAGGAAAAGTAACTTTTGTGCATTTCAAGTATTTCTTTTTTGTTAAGTTTTGGAATATTCCCAACGGTTGTATTTAGTACGTTTTCTGGATTAGAACAATAACCGTTACATACAACATTAGCTTGAAGGAGCACACCTAAGTCAGAAAATGTTAAAACGAGTTTCAAAGATGGCATATTCATGATTTGTTTGGTAAATAGGAATTTGTTGTGACTAAGCAAATCATATACTTTAAATGTATTTTTACTTTGGTAGTCAATAAATAAAATCACTGTATCGGTTGCTATAAAAAGATTGGTTAATGTCGAAAAGATTTTTTTGTATGACTTTTCGTTTACTTGAAAACAAGATGTTACTATAACATTAGTCGGTATTATAAGTCGATTGAATCGATACTGCAAACGATCGGAGTTATAATTACTTGTTAGAGCTATCTGTTGAACAAAATGGCCGCTATTATGGTTTTTGAAGGGATAAATGTTTCCATAGAAATATATTACGAATCCATCTCCGTTTTCAACCAACAAAGGGAAATGTGTTTTTAATAAATCTAGTGGACTGCTTGAATAGCATACACCGAGTGAAATGAGTAGAATAAGTACAGATGTCATTTTCTTTTATTGCCTAAGTGGTATGTCTTAAATTTAAGAAATGCTTTCAATCTGTTAAAATTAACTTTTTTGAACTTTTGAATTCCGGATTTACATGTATAAACTTTACTAACGTCTTTGCAAGCAGAAATTGAATGTGAGCTCTGGCAGCGATACAGAAAATATGTTGGGCTGTATTTTTTCCAGGGTACATATTTAACTTGTATATTCGATTCGTACATACATATCCAATATACATATACAAAGGACTTGACGATTTAATCAAGATAATTGTTTTCCGTTGTGAAAATTAAAAGCTTTGGCGACAAGATTCTTACAAAAACAACCAGCTAAGCCTTACGGATATTTGAATTATATATGTATGTATTATATGTACGTATATACATGTATAAGAAGCAGATATATGAGAGGCATACATGTATGTAGTTTCTTCTAGCAAGCATTTGATCATGATAGATATTATGACTTATGTAAGTAAACGAAGTACTTCAAAGCTTATATACATACTTATGTCAAACTAGTCCATTTATTATTCAATATTCAAACTATGACATAAACATTGATTATTTGGATTAAGTATATTTATTCCATTGATTTTATTTTGGTTTGGTTTGATGAGAAGACGACTACAAACCTATGCTAAAACTACACTCAACATCCAACTAAAACCCTGTGGCAGTAAAATATGTTTTAAAATGTGGATGCATCAATATGAAGTGATCTAAAGTAGATCTATAGGTATGCAATCAATATTCGATTCGAATAATAATATTTTATTCTTGCATACGTTTAAATATTATAAATATGATTTTGTGAAAAATATGTATATTATTTATTCCCAAAGCGCAAGTGTCTGTTTCCACATACACTACATGATCACAAGCGCGAAGCCGTTTTAATTTGTTTGTTTATTCGCGACATTTTTGTAATTTTTCACGTTAGAATTTGCAGCAAAAGAACTTTATTCGATATTAAGTGGCTGAAGACTATTTCGTTTTAAGTTTGGTATTCAAAGTAAAAAATGCAATTTCAAAATTTTACATTTCAATTTTACTAGCTTGGTGTTTTAAAACCAAGTGGAGAAGTGTTTTTCGATGCCTATCTATCAAACCGATGAATAAATGTATCATTTATCGTATATGATGTACTACAAATGCCCAAATCAAATTTAAGAGTTTCTACTTTTTCATTTGTTAAAATCGTTTTGTTGGACAAAGAACGTTTCAATGAGATTGGGATACTAAAACCAAAGCAATTAGTCATTAAAAGCTGTAATGTTCCTTTTTAAGTTTATATAGTTATGTTTAGATAAAAAATGGTCTTAGTAAGTAAGGAACGCTCACGGCGTCTTATAAATTACCAAATTTTAAAAAATCCAACCTTTTCTTTTAGCTTTGTCTTATCTGAGGACGCATTTGAACTTATATTTTCATTTACTATAACTTTCGAATATATTTTACCTACAAATATTTAAAGTTAATACATTTAAATAAAATATAATTAGGGCCGTGTTGAGCGTACCTCATCACATCACTAGAGTAACAGATAGGTAGATTTTCATCACAGTATATTTCATTCCTTCGTACTAAACCATGCAGCTTGTTGCTGCAAAAACCCAACATTCGGCTACAGCTGATTTATCAGCCTATGATCACTGGTCTGGTAGTGTATTATGCTGCAACGCTTTTCACAATAACTTTATTTTCTGTAGAACCTTCTTGCTTAAATTTTTGCTGCTCTCTTTAATTATAACCGAATTTCCTATAGTTAAATTATTTTGATCACTTTACTGGGATCAAAGGGTAATGAATTTAATCAAGCTAAATACATTTATTCTTAATGTAAAGTTGGCTGTGAAGAAATTGGAAATATTTACACAACATTTTCATTTGTGTATATTTTGCAGTTGTAATCACTGAATAGAAATGGAAGTTCCAAAGAAAAGGAAACCTGGAGAGGCGATTTCAGAATCAAAAAATCAAAGCAAAAAGAATAAGATCGAGGAATTTGTCGATGACATCCCACAATTACCAAGTACGTCTGCAGAAACAATCAACATCGAAAATGATGAAGATACCGAAACGGACGAAGACAAGGACTTTAAAAACATGGAACAAGAAACATGCCATCTGACTGATATGAACAAGTTTTTCCCTGATTTAGTTAGTTTTTATTTGTAAAAATACATTTTATCCATATTAACAAATTTAACCGTAATTTATTATTGGTTAGTTTAATGTTTAATTGGTTAATAGGTTTAGGAAAAAGTGATGTCAAAAATCGGTCATATTGCTGACGTTGAAGATTGTTCAAATTCTTCCCCCTATTTTGGAAGCTTGTTGCGTGACAAACGATACAAAGAAATTGTGCTTCCTAAAGTATTTTCAATTTTATCCTAACGTTATCAAGACGAGTCATCTGAAGAATGCTACAAGGAAACTAATCTAAAAAGAATTACATCGACCCGCCCATCAAACAAACCGGAAATAAACCCAATGACAAATCTTTGGAAGTGTAGGCTTGTTTGTAAAGCTTGGACCGATGTCATTGCAAATCTCCATCATGACGAAGAAATTGGGCATTTTTATGTTAAAATGGATTGTAGAAAAAGCGAAGAGGATAATTTGGAAACCTGGGCGGTTGACAGATTCGAAGCTGATTCCGGAACAGAAAAGTTTCTTGCACATTTTGACCCAACTCATTATGACCATGTGACAAATCACCCGAAGAAGAATCCATTTTTGGGTAGATGTGTCCAGCTAGAATATTACCGAAATCCTGACGGAATTGATATGCACCCGAGCACTACGGAAATGTTAAGGAAATACGGAAAGGAAATTCGGTATTTCCGCTTGTCCTACTATTATGTCCCTATCCTTGATGATGATGAAGAGCAGGATCTCGACAGACTTGTAGAACTCTACACAGAAATTCGAAATATTGTTCAATTTTGTCCAAAATTGCGTGTTTTCCGGATTGTGTACAATAGAATGGCAGATTTCCACGAAGACGAATTTGATTTGGATATCATACCAGGTTTACAACCAACTCAAGAGGAAGCGCTTGCACTCACTCAAGAAATTGTTCGAAATCCACTTCCAAAGTTTACTAATCTTGAGTTCCTTTCAACTACGAACTTACCTACTCCAATATTCAATCAATTGCTACACCAAAATCGTGATGATGTTAAACAGCTGGAGATTTTTAGGAAGGATTTTCACCAAGACTACAATCTATTTGAGGGAGGGGAACTACCTAATTTAGAAATATTAAGTTTGGCAATTGCATCGGTGGCAGATTTTGAAATGTTTGAGAACTGTCCATTTAGCTTTGAGCTAGAACAATTTCATTTTTGGTATGACCAGTCAGCAGAGTTTTTGCCGTGGTCCCGAATTTTTCAAGCGCTTGAAAAAAAGTTAGATGTAAATTCTTGTAGAGAGCTGTTACTACAAATGCCATTGCCAAGGAATGAAATTGAAAGACAATTGGTTTTAAAGGAGACTTTGGAGTGTAGGTTGAGTTTTCCAGGCTTGGAGAGATTTGCAATTTTTGAGGAAGCAGCATTTTGTTTGGACTTCTTATTGCCAGCGGTGAAAAGCTTGGAAAACATTATGGTTCGGTATAATGATGATAGTGAGAATGGGGCAGTTCATTATCAACATTTACAAGAATATGGGGGCTTTGGAGAGAGACAGTCAATTCAGTTTCTGGGTCACAAGGAGAAAATACATGAGAGCAATATCTTCGAACTGTTTTTGAAAATGAAAGAAGTTACTGTTATTAGGAGTGAGGTAATGGGAGCAGGCGCAGCGGATCCGGGGGGGACGGGTGGGATTTCTCCCACCCAGGGTTAAGTCCTGGGGGGGAAATCCCCCCCTAGATTTTTAGGGAAAAAAGTGAAAAAATTACACAAATTTTGAATGGAGAAGCACAAGCAATTTATTATGCCTTATGCCTTTGTGCAAACACAACGTCGTAAAGCAGAACTTACTGTACTGCAGGTATTTTTATCCTCCAAATACATATATGCAATGCCAATCCCATATCCTATCACATTTCAGTCATTATGTCAAACACTGAAGTTTGCTTATTGTGCTAAAATACCTTAACTATTTTCGTACAAGGAATATTTAAGCTTGATTAGTTTTCAAAATGAAAAGAAAAAGTGTAAATACTTTACTTTTACGGGTTAAGAAGAAAAATAACCAAGTTGATTCCTGCGATATTGTGGCTGTGCCACTCTCCAAGACTCCGAGGGAATCCCCGGACGGACTCCAGAGAAGTTCTTCTGACGATTACAATGTCATCAGCACGGAAATTGAAGACAGAGCGGGGACCACTGTCTTGGATTTAACTCCAACTAATTCGGAACACGATGTTACAGGTAAATATATTTCTTTGAAGGCAACAATGATAAATGAGCAGTCAACTCCATGATATTTTGAGCAGAATTTATTGAATTTATGACTTGTTCTAGAAGAGGAACCTTTTCAAGATGCAAAGATTCTTCCTCCACCGCAAGATTTAATAAATCGATTGGTGAACTTTTAACCAAAGTGGTATCAGGAGTTTCCATGGCTGCATTTTATGTCATCTCGGAAAGCGGTATTCTGCTTTGTTTGCCAAAAAGCTGAAAAGTAAGGCTTGTTTGCATCGTCTACAAAGAGAGAAGCAGCTTCCCTATCTGACGGCTTTCAGAATTGGAAAAGGGGACGGGAAAAATTTTCCAAGCATGAAAATGGAGGACAGCATGGTGAAGCGGTAGAAAAAATTCATGTCACATCAAAGAAGATTTTCATTTGTGACCGCTTATCATGGGAGGCTCTATTAAATTTACGAATTAAAGGGTAAAAGAGTGCCTATTCAAAGAAAGGCAAATTTCTAAAAATCCAGCTGGTCAATTGTCTAAAAACATTGGGCGTGTCTAAACCATTTTTTTTAAACTGAATTAATTATGCATATATTGGATTGAATTTGAATAGAATTTTAGTTGTTATTGTAATATTATATTTAAAATAGAATCGATTGAAATAGTTTTACTTGAGTAGAATTAAGAACATGACCAAAAAAATATAAACTGTAGGTCATCAAATGTTTGGATGATACCGAGTTAATAGTTATGTGTTACTACTAAAAAACTACAATATACTTAAAAGCCTTAGCTTAGAATGATGTGAATAAGAAATGAAGCAGGAGTAATTAAATAATCAGCATCATATGTATATAAAGGCAAATCTTAATTGATACTTAAAATAGACACTTAGGGTTAAAGATCATTATAAAAGTTTAAGGGATCTACAAACATTAAATGTTTAAATGAATATTATCAGAACACATTAAATAAAAATATTGTGTAAACGCAATATTTTAGAGTCCTCCGATTGAGTAATTATATATAGACAAAGTAACGTTTTTCGATTTATTCTATGAATATTTATAATCCAAAACGTATTCAGTAAATGTAAAGGTTTACTACCAACAAGGGCGTACAACCATCAATTTGCGTAATATTTAACCTCTAAAATACAACTGGAATCTTTTTCAATAAAATCATGTTTCTGCTGAACTAATCTTGAGAATCCTGATTAGCCATTCAATTTCAAATATAATTATGGAAATGCAATGAATCAGCATACGCAAGAGTTCAACTGGTTATCGTTAGTTTCTTATGATTGAGTCTATTTTAGTAAATTTTTCCACAAATATTTTCTTTTTTTGACTTACTTCAGCGTGGAACGCCATGTCATTCCATTTTTTCTCTAATAGGTCTGATTAAGTTAATGAGTATCTAATCATTGCAATTTTCAATAGGTTTTTGACAAGTGTCGATCCTTTTATGAATCTAACAGAGAATGCCAGAGAAGAAGTAAAGAGAATTAATTTAATCCGATATTGACTTTGTCTGGTGTATGTAAATGAAGTAATAACGTTTACCTATTCGTAAGTATGAATGCAGTAGTTTCACAGCAGCGAGTTTATTTAATCTTTGCTGTTGTATTCGAAAAAGGATAACTATTTATAAAGATGAAGACTAGCTTTCAAATTGAAATTGAAATATTTTACATACCTAATGATAATATCATTTATTTACGTAAACAAGCAGTGGTGTATGACTAATTGATCAACGTTTTTATATTTTACTAGCAAATAATGTAGTATTAACTTTGAATAAACCTTGAAGTTCGGCTGAAAAATTTTATTTTGTATATTTGTGAAATTCACTTCAACACGAAATTTTCAAATCCACTTGTAAAAAGGAAAATGTATTAATGGTCACATTTGTAATTTTGGGGAAATAAAACATAAACTATATGTAAAACGAAATTGATTGTAATAAAACTGAAGTCACGCAAATTTTCTGTCAATGTGAAAATGGAGTTTGTTTTGCTTTATATTGCCCATTCGTTCGTTTATACCCATGTATTTAGTTGCGTTTTATTTTTAAAGCAAAAACTTCATACGCCATTAGAATATCTATTATCTAAACTTTACATAATGCCGCAAGTACTCAACCGTACATATTTGCCATTTAACTCCACATGATTCATGCGGAACTTTTTAGTTTTCAAGAAACCATTTATCTTGCTTTTGATGTAGAGGGCATAACTATTGTAGGCAATTCAATATTTTACTTTGACGTTTCATCGGATAGGATAAAAGATGCCATTTTTCTGCATTGCGACTGCTTATAATCAATACATGTTTTAGATATTTTATCTTCGTAATTTATTGAGCATTCAACTATAAAAACTTATGGTAAGAATTGTTGTATTTACAATGCCTTTACGTCGTCGTCACCTATCTGTCCTGCTATAGTAAAGAATATGCTATTATTAAAAACACCAACATTTACATCGTCAAGTCAGTTATTAGCTTAATAAATAGTTTAGTGTATTCGTTGAATTTAATTTGATGGCAAAATGTAAACGGGTCAGTTATCATCTTGATTTTTTTATTGTTTTATACTGACCAAACCTTTCTAAAGTGTGAGTTTGTACGTAGAAAATTGACCTTTTATCGTCCCCATTTCGCTTTAAATCGCCTAACAAAAAACCATATTTCCACATAAGTCATTTTGCCAATTCTCCTCTTTATTTCCAACCAAAATATTAATATCGAAATGCTGTCAATCAGCAAGCACAACAACACTACAGACCACAGCTTACTTTGTTTAATTGAGTCAACAATCCTTTCAGTAGCGGGTTCCAAAAAAGTTTCCTTGTTTTGATTAATTTCCGCATGAAATGCAAAGTCATTCCACTTTGACATAAATCCTCCTTCGTGTATTCGCCCCACGGTTTGAATTATCCAGTGCCTGTTATTTTTTTTGGTATGCTTTTCAATTAATTAAAACATGACTTCGATAACTCTGGTTGTTTTGCTGCGACCGGTTTCGTCTTTTATTTTATTTATACGACATCATCAGGCAGCTACAAAAACGATAAATGGAAATAATTTAAAAAATTTATATATTTTAAATAAAAAAATTTAAATAATGGATAACCTTAAGTATTTTAAAATAAAATTAAATCTATACAATAAGCACTCTTATAATTGATAAATTACCTAGTTAATATAATTGGAGTAATTATTGATTAAAGTAAAATTAAAATTAAAAGTTAAAAATATATACTTAAAAAATGCACGTCATTGTGCTGATGCTTTTGTTTGTGACTGACATTTTGGACAGAATATAGTAAACAGACAAAAATAGTAAAAGGCGGGTTTGCTTGCTTTGTTGGTGTGGTTTGTACATTCTATGGCTGACTAAATTTATCAATGTATTTCTGTACAGAGTTGGTTATAGAAAATGCTATAACAAGATTGATATCGTTCATGGATCGTCTTATTTCATTGCTTTCACATTTTTCAAGTTCATTTAAAAATGCCCTTTTTACTATTTGATTAAAATTATTAATACTTTTGTAAAATGGTACTACTATGAATGAACTTTGGCTTGAATTGCTTTCAGGATTTGGGATATCTATTTTTTGAAGTAATTGAGGATTATGAAGAGAAAGAAAATGTTTGAGAATTCTAGACTTGGGTTTCAGTAAGTCGTTACGAGAAATATTATTAAGTTTGTCCATTGCACTTGTGATAATTGAAGTAGGGTAGCCTCTTGATTTAAATTTACTCATTAAATTATTTAATTCTAACTGTTGACTATCTTGATCTGAGCATGTTCTTAATATCCGTAAACCACATGAGTAGGGCAGAGACTTTAACAAATGTTTTGGGTGGTTTGAATTAAAATGTACAAATTCGTGCTTTGACATTGGTTTACGGAAAAGAGAAGTTGAGATTACGTTATT
>JAQFZG010002657.1:0-15805 GCA_034695465.1 Entomobrya nicoleti
TGTAACGTAGGGGAAGGGGTCCGATTTTAGCGTTAGGTAGTTATCGAAAACTTCAGTTTTCGGGCGTTCTGCTCGTATGTATATATGCATTTCACTAGTGTATAGAAACTACAACGTAGAAGAGTTCAGTTCAGTTGTTGGACTCTGTTAACTTAACAGAGAAGAAGAGGGGATATCCTCCAATTCACAAGAGAAGCAGCAAAATAGCCTGAAAAATGCTGTGTTGTATAAAAGTAAGCATGATATAAAATGACTGGGAAGTGAAAGAAGTTTTTAGTGAGGGAACGAGAGAGAGTTTTGCTGGTTTTGCTGGCTCGTTGCTGTAGTGTTGTGTTGAGAATAGCTAGATATAGCAGCAGCAGTAGACAGAATGAATATAATTGAGTTGACTTGAGCAATGCTATCGAATCAGGATTGAGTGAGAGTGAGAGAGAGAGAGAGCTGGCTTTCGTCGGCATAATAGGTAGGAAGGAATGCATCTCTCTAGCACATACATACTTTGATCTATCGAGCGAGATGTGTTTGTTGTACAAAGTAGGTACAGCGAAATGTACGTTTTAAAAGTTTGGTGGCAAGAATCTTTTTTAGCATTTACGAAGCAAGTGGAAGTGGGGATGGATGGATGGGATATGCGATGCACAGCACAGTGGTGGTGGTATTGGTATGGTGTACGTACAAGGTTTACGGGGAGAATGAACTAAACTAACTATGTTTGGTGTAGGATAGAAGCAAAAGCAAGCAACGGGTCAATTCAACAATGCTTTGAGGAAGACTAGTTCTGTGTGTGCTATGCTGCTTGCTGGCTTTTCTTATAAAATAAAATATAACACTGATTCAGTTGGTTTGGTATAATATGTTGATGATGATACTATGTATGCGGTGGCTGTTGTTGTATTAACTGCAAACGCCTTTAGGTACAGCGCACTGAATAAGGATAATATTTTTTTTTGGTATGTATGTATGTGTATGTGTGTCTGTGTTGTCTGCTGGCCGTCCGTCAGTTAAGTGGTGAGTGTATATAGAGATAGAAGAGGTAAGAGCCAGTCTTCAGCAGCCATCTTCGTCGCCATTGAAAGGTGAAAATCCTTGTGCTCACTTTGATTTCTTGACTGTCCTCGTGTTATGGGGGTCAAACAGGGCCATGCTAAGTGACACCGAAGACAGGTGAGGGTCAGCCACCATGACTAACCCTAACAACGGCGCTAGTTTGGAGGACTGTCATAGCAACTTCTTCGCATTAACGGACTTGTGTGGGATCAAATGGCGTCGCCTGGTATCGGATGCGTACTTGGGGTCAGGGGGTCATCACTCCCAACATCATCATCATCAGTCCCATGGACCCTTGGACGATCCAGTTTTGTCATCCTACGCCCGTTGCGTCGCCTCCGACATTCTGTGTGTGTGGAGACGCTCCCCTCATGCCAAGCAGAATCATTCACCTCCGGACCCTTTTCAACCACAACATGGGACAACAACCCCCACACAAACATCACCACACTTTATGCATTCTCACCAACATGGGCCTCATGGAGGGTCAGTTGGGTCATCACAACAAAATTCACAGCAGCTAGGTTTGCACAGTATGCAAATGATGTCATCGCATTTATTAGGTTCGGGGCCTCATCATCATTCGGGAACGTCAAGTGGAGGCCCCCCTCCATACTCGTCTAGTGGTCAGTCCCATTCCCATCAAACTGGCCAATATGGAGCATCACTTTCACCAATTACACCTCATTCACAACAGTCAATCTTTAACTCAGGAAGTAGTGCGTCAAATAGTGGTCCTAGTTTGAGTGGTCCCAAAGAGCTCTGGATATTCTGGTATGGTGAGGAGCCAGAATTGTCGTCGTTAGTGCACGCCCAATTGTTGAAACACGAAACAGAGCAGGGCTCGTGGGAAAATGGTTTGTCCTACGAATGTAGGACGTTGTTATTCAAAGCATTACATAATTTAATCGAGCGTTGTCTCCTGGCGAAAGATTTTGTGCGAATTGGTAAATGGTTTATTCAGCCAAGTGAAGAGCATTTAAAAGCCGGTGGTATTGGAAACAATGGAACTGGGAGCAATAGCAGTGGTGGTGGTAGCAGTGGCAGCCACAGCAATAGAAATAATTTCCCTATGCAACTATCATTTTCCTTTGCATTTTTTGTTCATGGTGAAAGTACTGTGTGCATGAGTGTGGATGTTCGTCAACATCCGTCAGTGAGACGTGTTGGTAAACAGCATTTAATAGTCGGACAGTCACCTAACCATAATGTGCCAGTAATATTGGCACCATACGGTCTTGCAGGAACTTTGACCGGTGTAAGTTATCGGATGAGTGATCCGGGTACTCAGAAAATTTTAGAAGAATGGAAACAATTTTATCCGGTGGAAGCAGCATTGAAATCCCCAATGTATGATGTATCCACATCTAATAATTCATCTCATGGACCACATTCCTCTCCTCATCCAACCGCCAATGGCAGTGCATCATCTCAGCAACAGCACTCTCCAGGAACTAATCAAGGTGCTTCGGGTGGCGGTCCTCCAGCAGGGATCCCACCAGTGTTGGAAGTGATTGTTTCTGGGGTGCGTATGAGGTATCCCTCGTGTTACGTTTTGACCACGGAATTCGATGATTTGCCACGATCTCTAGAATCAAACATCTCAAACGGTAGTAGTGCTACTGCTCCGGTGGCAGTAAAAACTAAATCTTCAACGAAGAGTACAGTTAAGGATTCCGAAAATGCGGCTTGTCCTGCCGTTAAATCGCCGGGACGGCCTCAAGGCTCTCTTACAGTATCACAGAAGGTCTGTCAACAGCCACCACAACTGCAAAAAATGTCATTTGAACAATGCTCCGAATATCCTCTTTCCACTATACTTAATTGTTTTAACGTGTCAGTTTTTATTGTTCTCAAAACCGCCAAAATATTTAAACGCAAAAATGCTAGCGTCCTTTGTTCTCACCCATCTTGTTCAAATGACATTATTTCAGTTTCAGCGTATTTTACATATTTACTTTCGTTTAAAACACAGAAAAGCTAACCCAAAATTTTTACTCATAGGTCGATAAAGTGGAAGGATTGTTGCCCGAGCGAGTATGGCAAGAAACTATATTGCCATCTTATCCACTCAGCAAATCACAAAACAATGAAACAACGTCTTGCGACCAAACGTCTCTCTTTAACAATTCGACCAATTCTTGCGAAGCTAAGGAGCAGTGGGATTTTGTAGATCCATCCAAAAAGCTTGGATGTTCCTGCTCAAAGTGAGTGATGTTGCTGTTCACCATAATTAACAAATGTCAAACATAATTTAGTGTGATAAATTCTGACCAAAATTTAATATGTCGTTTTATTATCTATAGATGCAAACGACCGTCAGGATCAAAAGGGTTATTTTCGGGTAGCCAGAGTACAAAGAGTGGTTCGAGGGTGAAAAAGAGCACTTTCCATAAACGGTCTACGCAACAGTTGACACAAATTGAAGGCTGGGCCACACATTGGTCGCTATCACAAGATCCAATATCTACGACCAACACAAATCCACCTTTGATGAATGGACCCATTAAATCAGAAAATCAAGGACTGGGAAACCAACAAACAAATAACAGGTGCTTTTGGAGTTATCATAATTTAATCAACTTGGGATGTCTTGTGTAAACTGTTTGCGGCCTCAATTGGATAATGCAATTTACTACGGTTTCTGACGTCTTTGAATCTACGAATTTACATCGTTATAATAATAAGTGTTATAGCTAGTATCTACTAGCAAGTTCTGAGAATGATTTCAGTGCATGAATTAAGTTGTTCAAGTTCCATTTTGAGTGCTACTTGATTGTAAAAGTTTTAATGGTGTTTAACAGAAGAATTGATGGGAGCGCTCCCGATTTGTAGAAATCTAACAGACGTATACTCAGCTACAATCAACGAGAAACAAATTCCTGCTCCTAACGTCAGCCACCCGTAGTAACTTGTTTTGTGTGCCTTGTATCAAATCAAATTATTTTGCTAAAGAGGCCTTAAAAATATTTATTGTGTGTACAGATTCATTTTACTGGAGACTTCTTCAATGATTTAGTATTAGAAGAGTTGTTACATTGCAATTTGCCCGTAAACAGTTTACCCAGAGTTTAGAAGGACGTTTATTGTTTTATAATTCGCGTGTATTGTTTTTTGTGTAACGTGTTTTTGTGTATATTCTGCTGTACAGAAATGCTCCTGGAACACCACTCGGAGGCCCCCCGTCGTATAAATGCGGAATCGGAAGTGAAGGACCTGGTGCATCACCGGCTTCCATCGCTCCATCACCTCTGGCAACTCCACGTTCACAACCCTCCTCTGTATCTCAGCCTGAGCCACCAATGCCAACATTGAGTCCGCAACCAAGTAGTAGTGAAAAGCTACCAGTTCAGACTCCTGAAAATACTGGTCCGAAATCTGTATCATCATTGTCGAATCAGGTATATAGTGCAATAAAAAAAAATTGGAGATGAGTCTCGCCAATTGAGAGATGAACATATTACCTATGATTATATGTTACTTTGTTACTAGGTATTTTCGCCGGCGGTAATAACACTTGATGGTGCTAAAGCTGAGCCCAATGAACAGGGAAATCTAGGCGTTGCAAATACAAATAATAACGAGGCTCCCAAGTTGGAATCATCTGTCCTGGGTACACTAGCTTCAACAGGGAACGCTCTTATAACAGCAGCAACGTTTGGAACTATCCTGAGATCGTTAAAGCGTCCAGTGCTACCCAGTAAGGATTATGAACCCTTGCTAGTGGAAGAGAGTGTCAACCAACCATCCTCTACGCTATATGATTACACAACTATGGAAGCTTGGTAAGCCAGCGACAATTTTAGACAAAAGTGTAAATTATCTCAGATAAAATGTGGTTGCTTAATGTACTATGGTTATTTCAATAGGCTGAATCACCCTGTGAAGAAAATGAAAACTGCAGAGGGAACTACTTTAGCTTCACTTTACAGTTGGGGCTGGGGAGTAAGAAAAAACTCAGAATCTACTCACGGCTATCTAGGCCCCTATAGAGACGATAGGTCTCACTCTCGTAAACGAAAAGCTGACCCATATGAGTTTGACGATGATCATCATCATATATCCCAAGTGAATTTGGATGGCTTTAAAAGGAATGGAATAAAGGTACGCATTATTACTACTGTAGTTACTTTATTTCGAAAATAACACTTACTGGACGCAATTACGTTTTTGCGATATAAAGTTATGTTTACAACATGATGAGTGCATAGTTCATCTGAATACGATGACGAACGAATTAAATGCTTTCGCCCCTATCTGATATGCTAATAATTTAGGTTTTGATTACAAGAATTGGTTTGATATTTTTCCCCCCCTTTAATATGATGAACTTTGGTGGTATCTCTTTCAGGAAGAGGAAAAGGGCTCATTTTGTCAAATAGAAGCTGGTAACAGCAAGGGAGTAGCTGGTAACTTGTTTACGAATGAGGGTCTTCAACCATCGTTCAGAGATCTTGAAGAGATATTTGATAATTCTGATACATCGAGTGATGAAACGGTGAATACAAATATCATATGCATAGTGTATGTATTGCACTTATTTTGACATGGATTTTGAACTTATTTTTTATGATTTTCCTATTTAGTTTCAAGCACCCACGCCGCCTGGATCCAACAAACCTGCAGGTTTGCTGGATGAAGGTTTGTCATCCATCACAGGTCACTGTGGAAAGAGTAAAAGTAGCTTGAGCATATTGAGGCCTGAGGAGCTCTCCAAAATGTTCCCAACTCCTCCATCACAACCGGAGCATAACCCTGTTGCCTCTCCATGCGGCCCCCAATCTGATACCCCCTCAATGGAAGGCCTGTCTGATGGCCCCATGTGCATTCGTAGGATGCCAGATAATTATCCCATTCTCGGCAGTCCCCCAGATGATGGAATGGATTTAAGACTGGAGAGTACTTTATTTATGAAAAGTGGTCAGCAGCAAGCGCATCGAATGCATTACCAGGACTGGTCGTACGTATTCAAGCCTGCAACTGTATATAAGATGTTAGGTTCTTCCAAATATTCCCCACTATCAGTACTGCCAAGTCAAAAGGAACCACCGCTGCCACTTTCGGGTAGTGCATTATTATACAAGGGAACATGGCAGAACCCACCGCAGCAGCCTACACCAGCCCCAGCCCCTCCTTCCACCGCGGCAGCGGCAACAACTCAGGTCCAACTACAACATCCACTTACACCAAACATCCCAAATCCGGCTCATCTAAGGCCCGGGTTGTCTCCGATATCACCAGTCCCCACTTCCATTAGAGGTTTGTTTAAGATGCATAGATACACAGTAAGCTAATAAAGTAAAGTTGGCCAATACCAAAATATTATTATAATTTTGCAGGAACGCCCTTTGACATGGGTTCTCCTCCATCAAGCAACATGTACCTGAAACAGGGTCCACATGGACCTCCAACTCATAACTCAATGCCTAATCATCCTGGAAATCATCACTTGTACAGCTCGCGTGGGCCAGAGGCACACGCTTTGGTTGTTACCCTTTCTCTTTCTGATTCAGTTATCGGCTTGTTCCGAGATCACAATTTTGACAGTTGTACAATGTGTGTGTGCAACGCTACCAATAAGATCATTGGCAATATACGCGGATCTGAAGTAGGAATCTACGTTCAAGATACATCACCTGAAGAAGAGTCTGTACGATGCAACTGTGGATTTAGCGCAAGTGCTAATCGACGGTAAATGACTACGTTAGCAATGAAAAGTATACATAAAAAGTAGGAAGATCTTTACCCAGAAATTAATATTTCTCTTCAGGTTGGCGCATCGCTCTGGGCTTTTCTATGAAGATGAATATGAGATTACTACAAGTACTCTTGCTCCCCTTGCACTTCCGAATGATGAATGGTACGAGAGAAAGAAGCAGTCCTTCCTTTTGTTGGATCCAAAGTATACGAATGCCGTCACTCTCAACTCTGACAGAGATCTCACTGCAGCATCAAACATTGTTGACTCGGTGCCACCATTCCTTCTGGAAATGTTGAAAGAGCAATGCTTACTCTTGTTTGGTTCGAGCACAGCCTCCCGCTTTACTGGAGACGTCGTTAGCAACGGGCAAGTTCTCAAGCATACTTATCACTGACTAACCTTACTATTTGTTTAAATGATGTGTGCATAGTTCATCTGAATACGATGACGAACGAATTAAATGCTTTCGCCCCTATCTGATACGTTCAATGCATATATGTACTAGAGAAACATGTGTCTGCTAACTTTATCTTAAGACCAGTGCATTTTTTAATTATATAGGTGGTCAGACTGGCAAATAAATTATCTTGAAAACCTGGATGCAAATAGAGCAGCCCTAATTGCTTTAGAACATGGCAGAACAGTCATGGTAGAAGCAAGTGGTCGCACTGGCTTCTCCCGGCTACCCGAAGACATGATCCCCATCAAAAACAGTGCTAATCTGCTACATAAGTGGCAATTCTTGTGGGTGAAGGGTCCGAAATCCAGTCAGGTTTGTTATCATAACATTATTCAGTCTAAAATATATCATTGTAAATAATTATAAAGTCAATGTGTGTACTTATGGTTGATTTTCTGCATATGATACAGGACATCATGCAAGTAATGAAAGCTTTACATCCTTTACTTCAAGACGCCGTACATGCTAAAGCATGGGATGCCCAATATACCGTATCAGGACCTCTGACATGGCGCCAGTTCCACCGACTTGCGGGCAGAGGTAATTTATTGCATTTTAAAATCATTAAGCATGTAATAGTGTTTACTAGTGCTTAACGAATTCTTTCAAAACAATTGCTATTTTTCCAGGAACTGATGATAGATGTGATCCTCAACCTATTCCATCAATTTTGGTTGGCAGTGATAAAGATTGGCTTTCGTTAAGTCCACTTGCGATACGATTTTGGGAGAAATTACTTCTCGAGCCTTATGCATATCCTAGAGATGTTGCTTACCTGGTCGTTTGTCCTGATAGCGATGTAATTACCCACAGGGTGAAAACATTCTTCCGTGAATTTTCATCTATGTATGAGGTAGGTTTACAGATTAAGACGTTTTAATTTGCTTATAAGAAGTGTATTTTTAGTAACTATAATTGGTTGGAATTTAAATTTCAGGTATGTCAGCTTGGTAAGCACTGTCCGGTGACGAAAGTAAATCAGGATGGGATTGTACGAGTAGGAAAGTCAGTAACTAATAGGCTACCATCTGATTCTATTGACGAATGGTTTACGATGCTTCCTGATGTTCCAGTTGCTTCGGTACTGAAGCTCTATGCAAAGGTATGTGCAACTAAATATCTGTCGAATTACTAAATATGTTTATGTGATTAAAGGAATCCGTCATTGCATTTTTTTGCCGTTTTTGTAGGTATGTAAACATTTTCTGGCTCGTCAATTATCTACGATCTCACTGGACCAGAGTATCTTCAATCCAAATAACCAAAACCAAAGTACACAGCCCAGGGTATACTCACACGATAGACCAGCACCATCACCAAAGATGCCACCTCCAGGCATGGACCCTGGCATGATGCAACAGGGACCACAAACACCAAAATCCGAATATGGTGAATTTTCTTACTTTTCTTGACCCAAAGAGTATCTTATGTGTAGTTAATGCATATTTACCTGTATGTAATTTATGCATATTTGCCAAATACAGATTCAGACATGCCTAACAAAGAATGTCAAGCACAAGAAAGTCCAGATGACGACGAGCGGGATCCACCTGCTCTCGTTGTGTATTTTATAGAGCCATGTGGATTTAGGTCAGATAATGAAGATTTGCACAGGTATGTAGACTGAAATATCATAGTACATCACCGAAAAAATACTGTCGTGAGAAGTTAATTAAATATTTAAAACTGGAATGCCTAATGAAATAATGTTGTTGTTTTTGCAGAATGGTCAGTCTCGGGTTACTTCGATGTTTCTCGTCAATGATCACTGGATTACCGGACAATATAAAAAACAATATAACGTTACAAGTACGCCAGTAGAAACAAGATATATTCACAATTTATATGGGAAATATGCTATGTATGTACATATTGTGATGCAATTTTGTGATTATTTATAGGTTATTTCTCTGGAAGATATTTTGAACCTGGGCAATAGTACTCTAGAAACTCGACTAAAGAATGACCAAATGCGAGCTATGGCACTAACTGTGTACTCGCAATGTAGGCGACTGCTAGTACACCAAAATAATGTTAAATCGCTGACAGGATTTGGTCCGGCAGCTGCTGCAGAGCTCTTCGTAAAAAGCAAAGATGTATGTGAAACGAAATAAATAGACCAGCACAAGTTATGCACGATTATATTGAAACGATTGGAATAAATCTAATTTTGTAATTATGATGTGTTGCAGGAAAAGAAGAAGGGATCGTACAGATTGTATACTCCGCCATACATTCTAGCTCCTACCAAAGATAAGATTTCGGAAGGATTGGAATGGTTGAATGGATTACAAGGGCATACAGTTGGTGGCATGGTAAGCAGCGGAAATGCACTGGCTGCTGGAAACTCTCCGTTGCCAAATGCGTCTTCCGTCCTGTATGTTGCTTATTGTCTGAGTGAAGATCAACGCTGGTTGCTAGCTTCTGCTACCGACGAACGTGGGGAACTGCTTGAAACCACAACTATTAGCATTTATGTTCCAAATCGTTCTAAACGAAGAAAAGCGTCTGCAAGAAAGCATGGTCTACAAAAATTGATGGATTTCATACTTGGGGTTATGTCAACTGGAGTTCAGCCATGGAGACTTGTCGTTGGACGATTGGGAAGAATTGGGCATGGCGAATTAGAAACATGGAGCACACTGCTTAGTAGAAAAAGTTTGCTGAGGGCTTCAAATCAACTGAAGATTGCTTGTCATCAGTGTTCCCTTCAGTATCCTGCCGATACACCGTGTGTCCTCTCTGCGTGTCTTGTTTCTTTGGAACCAGACAGTTGCTTACGGTTAATGCCAGATTTATTCACACCGGACGAGAGATTTGCTGCTTCTGGTACCACTGGTACACTTTCAACGCCACAAGATGTCTCTTGTACACATATTTTGGTTTTTCCAACTTCAGCCACCACACAGGTATGGTTCAACAATTCTTTGGGTCAAATTAATATTCACCTTTGTTAAGAGTAGAACACTTAATAGTACATAAGTAATGCTAAATTTGTCATCTTCTTGTTTTTAGTCATCGCAAACAGCCTTTCAAGAACAACATATCAATGGGCCAGATCTAGGTGATGAAGATTTGCTGTTTATAAATGTTCAAGAAGACATGTCTGATGGAATTGATGGAATGCAGGTTCGTATTAGTTCGTTTGCAGAGCCTATATTTGAGTTAAATATTGGTCATATAGCCGATACTTATGAAGCAAGTCTAAATGTTTTCGATTTCAATTATAAAGGATCTGCAACTTGGCGACATCTTTAGTTGGGCAGATGCTGGTCCTGGAGCACCTAGTCCTGTGGGTAGTCCACGAAGAGATTCTGCTTCACAGCCTGGAAGTCCTGGTGGAATTGGTGCATCTGGCAGACATTCTCCATTTCAATCCGGTGGCCAAGGAAGGGTTAGTGAAATAAAAATTATTTCTTAGTTTTTACAAAATATACTTCTGTTATTTTGGTGAGCATTAATTTGAACAATCAAAATTTAGAACGGAGGACGGGGAGATGGTGAAGAGCTAGGAACACTGTTACAACAACCTTTGGCGTTAGGATACTTTGTATCAACTGCCCCATCTGGAAAACTCCCGAATTGGTTTTGGTCTTCGTGTCCTCAACGATCCGTAGAAAAAACTGCAGCAGTTTTTCTGAAGTCGGCTTTGCATTTACATTCGCATAACATTCTACACAACATAGACGATCCATTGCAGCAACAATCAAATGCCAAACAGCATCCTCTTGATTCCCAATTCACTACGGATGTTCTCAGGTTGGTAACATGCAAATTGCCTAAAATGGGCTTAAAACAAGTACCGTTAATGTGCAGTTTTGAATATGGTTGTAAAATGTTGTTGTAATTTCCAGGTTTGTTTTGGAAGGATACAATGCTCTATCTTGGTTGTGCTTGGATCCCGTGACTCATGACCGAAAGTCCTGCCTGCCAGTTCATATCCAGAAACTTCTTCAGCTTTATTATACCATCACAACACTGGTGTAAATACCTAATGGAACGATTCGGCGTTCAAGCGTTGATGAGTACAAAACTGTAAGTTTTATTTTCTCGCGGACGTATTCTCTCATAAGCATAATAAGGTTAGATAGTTAAAAGTTAGTAATATATCGCGGAAGAGAGATTGTGTTGGAAGTCGAAAGACGGAATTGTTGCTTTACTTGATGGAAACAATGGGTTGAATGTGTAGCTCGTGGTCGTGATTTCTGAAATTTAATGTACTCGGCTTATGCACCTAAATATGTGCATAAAACAAATTAAATATATTTAGAGTATAAACAGATGAACTCCATAATTATACATACACATATATAAAAATGAATATATATATATATACAAATACAAATTAAAATCTGCATAATAATTTTATTCTGTATCCATTATGTACATAAGATACTACTATTATTATTGTTATTACAATTTTCAAATAGGAGTAGTAAAACAATAACTGTATGCATAATAAAAAGTAGACGAGAAAGATTTCATAATACTATTATTTATGTTCCTGTAAAAAAACTCTTCTTGTATTTAATAATAATATGCACGATGTATGTAGGTAGTTGTTAATATATATATATAACGGTGGTGGCATATTAATATATATATAGAAATATACACCATATTATATAGAGGTAATTGATACCTTTAACTGAAGATATGTAGGCCTGTAGAGCAGCATGTATAATGAATTTTATGTATATGTATGTACCTTTCAGGTTGGTTTAATTGAATTGAAACTAACATGCTACGAGGAAAAATATTGGAATTAACAATTTTAGACGTTTATAATTATATTATTAGGTATTATTGTCCTTGTTGGGTTTGGGAAAGTAAAAGTATGAGGGGAGATGCTGAGCGGAAGCATTTGGAAGATGAGTTGCCTATACGTCGTCAGATATTAATTATTATCATCATCACTTTACACTATTTTATGATTATTATTGCTATAATTATTATTATCATTATTACGCTAAGAAAAACTAAATGCACACCACTCGCATTAAATAACATTGGAGTAACAACATTATTACTTGGTTATGCATAAGCAGATTGTTATTATTACACATTTTTGTTTTGTTTTTGTTCTTTTGATCACGTCCAAATATGCCGTTTTTATTTGCGGTAAACAAAGTATACCTCAACATTAAAGTTTATATAAGTAATTTGATTGCATTTAAACGTTTAAAATTTAATTAATATTATTTTGTGGTTATGTTGTACTGTAACCAACTAATGTATTTTAATCATGTCAATATTATGCAATACAAACAGTGATTTTGATTGAGAGGAAACAAGTGTTCGTTTTATTGTCTGTCTGCATTTATTAATGAACATTGACTGGTTATAATATAATCACACGCAGTAAAAATACATTATTGTGCATCACTAGAATCATCATATATTATGTGAGTATCCTAAATTATGTATTTATTTCCTAAAACTACTCTGTGAAAATTCTATATTTTTATTGTTATATTTTTAAAAAACCATTTTTCATTTTAACCTTTCTATTCTGGAAATGCGGACTAGATGCAATAAAAAATAATGATCTTTAACTATGAATGATTTCATATCTTTCAAGAAGATGAAGTATCTCAAAACCGACCTCTATCATAATCAGTACAATTATCATCCACTCAAGACGTGTGTGATGCTGATCAGTTAAATGCGTAGAAATTAGATCAAGTAGCTCACAGCATTGAGTTAGTTTTTCATTCATCACTTTGGTTCTTCGAGCAATGCTTAAGTAGTCGCACGTTTTTTGATATAAAGTTTCAAGACGTTCCCGTTCCCAATAAAAGTCTGGAGTGTCTAGCAAGTTGGAATTCAAGTTAAGTTGATGTCGAAGCGCAAACAACTCTCCCGTTTTCTGCATAACCTCTGCCCGTGTCAGTTTTAAGTCTTCTGCTCGTTTTAGCGCCTAGAATTACAAATTTTAAGCGATTCAGTACAAATAATTCAATAGCCGCTCTATACGTTATGAACTGAGGGCTTGTGGAACATTTAATATACACACCTCAGTGATATGCTCGATTCCTTCAACATATTTTTCAAGTGTTGTTTCCCAAATTCCTAGTTTAACTGATGAAGCTAAAGCATTGGCAAATGCGTACTTTTCGAACACTCTGTTTGAAGGATTATCACCTAAGTATACTGTTCCTCGTATCAAACGTGTATTCCTGTAACGTAAATGTTTTCCCCAAATTAGTATTTTTATTTATTTTAAGTTTAAACCTTGAAATACCATATTCTATTGTGTTCACTCACCCTTGATCTGTGTAAGCATAACTCATATATTCACATTCCTCTTCGATATCTTGCTGCGGATAACTTTCATCCTGGTATTCTTTCAAAAATCTACATAAAAAACCAATCAAAGTATAACCGCAAGTTAACACATTCACGGAATGCAAGTCATGATATTTACGAGTATGAAACTTACTTGAGAACATTAACTATTTCTAGGTACGGAACATTCCAAAACACCACAGCACCTTCGCGGAAGAAAAATATTTCTCTGGCCTCGTCACCGATTGGATACTTTGCGGAAACATGAATCACGTCAGTTAGATCTATCAAGCAGAATATTTAAAAACTCAGTAAATAAGAAGTACAAAGTGTTAGTTGAACATTGAACATTAAATAAATGTTAATACCATCGGAAAGAACCGTTGGAATATAAAGACCCTGCGAAACGAGCCCCTTATGCATTCCCTTGAGGTCAAATTCTTCACAAATAGCGTAAGCTGTAATTGGAAAGTTCTCTTCCTCATCAAAGTTGTAACCGTATTCATCCATAACGGTGGCAGTTGTTGTCCCCTTCCGTTTTGCACGCTTCTTGCTGACCACCTTATTTTTACCTGGAGGTTCGTGAGAGTTTGGTAACTTGTCAGTCGCATTAGCAAGTGGAGTGTATTGTGCTTGAAATGGAAGGAAGCTGGGAATATAACATGGAATTAAACTTAATCAGTGAAAAGATACTTGATAAATAACTCATTTTAGGTATGTGTACACAATTCTAATTACTATAGTTACCCTTTGGTTTTCAGTGCATCAATACCAGATTTGATCTTATGTGCTTCAGACAAACCATGGTTCATTGATGATGAAATAGGTTCCTTGCATTTAAAAATTGTCGATGAAAAGATTGGCTTTCGAGGTGGCCTGCCAAGAACGCGCGTGAATGTGTCATTGTTATAGTATTTACTGTGGTTACTGCGAACACTTTGGAAGAACGTTAATTTGGCACCACTTGTCAGTAATCGGGTTGCACTGAACACCAATCGAGCACCACTTGTTGCCACAAAAATGTTTGAAATACACTTCATGATGAAAGAACTCCACCGTAAGTTTAGTGACGAAAAGATAGTCTCAGATAAATCACGTAAAACTATTACTCATCTCCCACTTCCAACTTGACTTATCGTTAGAGTTGGACAGATGACTGAGAAAATTAGAAGTGAAATTTCACCATCAAAAATATACACAAATACACACCGGTTCCTTCGAGCCGCTCTGATCAACTCTCCCCGTGTCGCTACGAAGATTCGTCGTCCAATACATTATTCGCTACGCACAAAACATAACAAATGGCAAGTGAACAAAGTCACACAGTCACACATGATATATGATAGCATAGCAATGCGCTTTTAGTCATTTGTCTAGTTTCACAAAATCATGTCATGATATAAAGTCTATTCGTCTAAATTCCATCTTTCAATTTTTACGCTATCCAATTGGTTATTGGCCCAAGTTCTTGGGACATGGGTGGGACTAGTCCAGATCAGGGCACCTGCAAAAGAAGAAATTCCTGGGGCAAGTATAAACAAGGTAGGGGATTAAGACAGAAACCAAATCGAATTTTCTTGGGACTGAGGATAGGCTCCAAAAAAGAAATTTCTAGTGCGAGTCGGATTGATGTGGAGCGCCCTCTCTACATATTTCTAACTCGTTTCTTTGGGAACGCTATGATGAGTTTGCATATTAGAAAACTGTTTCCTATTTCCAACATGATTTACACATTGAACAAGAAACCAGACAAATGGTCTAGTGGTTAAGCTAATCGATGAATCACATTATTCGGAAATTTGCAAGTAAAAATCAGAAGTATATCCAAGCGTATTCATGTTAGTTTTTACACAAAACGCCTTAACCGGTCGTCAGTTTACCTTGTGCGAGAGTTATTATGCACGCTGTAACAGGAAATTTTTGGAAAGGCCCTCTTGATTGTTTATGATCCCTAGTCGAATATCCGAATTTCGCTAACTGAAAAGCCGGTGCTCCCGGACATAGTACCTGAGTTTTTAAATCAGACCCATACCATTAACATCAGAATCGACTTACTAAAATACTCCTCGCAAACCAGCAAGTGGATCGTCAATTCGAGGCCATTTTTACTCGTTTATTAAGATTCTGGAATTCTTTTAAGTGCATATTATACTCGGCCGTTTTAAATTAAATTGTGATAAATTCACATTCCAATTTTGACACTTTGTACTTTCGATTATCATTTAAATTAACATTCCAATTTCCATAAATTTAATTCGATTCCCATTCCCATTCAGATTGTGTGCCATTATACTTAAATTGAATTTGTT
>JAQFZG010002658.1:0-15805 GCA_034695465.1 Entomobrya nicoleti
TTTCTCTTTCTCTTTTGTTATTATGATGATGACGACGATGCTACGGTGTAATAGTACAATATGTATGTATACTTTTATCCATATGTACATTTTTTAAGCTGTGTGTTTGTGTGATTCTTCTTCTTCTTACTTGCCATCGCATCATATCATCCATATGAAGGGAATGAACAACCTGCCGGGAATACGAAACCCTCAACATTTATCAAGAGACCTGTCATACAATTCAAGAGTTGTCATAGCGAATGAGCGTGTCTTCGGTGTTATGTAGCAGTATTCTACCACTTTTTAATGCATTTCGTTTCCTGTGTGTATGTATGTTTTGTAGCATTGCCTCATGTAAAAAAAATAGTACATACATTTCAAAATTTATACCTACAAACACGCATGCATGCACATTCATTTTTAAGAAAAGGACGAAGAAAAAACACAAGACACGTTTCCTTTCTTTCTGTACTCCTATTCCTATGCAACTTGGGTGGCGGGAGAATTTTCAATAAAATAAGACAAAAAAAGTTACATATATGAACAAGTTGAGTTGGTTTGGTACATCGTCGTCATGCTTTTTTTAGACACACTAGCCAACATATACCACCATTATTATTACCACAGGGCCCATGGATACAAGCAGAGAGACAGGAAGAAGAAAAAGGGAAAATATACCTAACCTCCAGTTCACCAAAAAAAGAGCAAATAACAATGACGAAGATAGATACATTTGATGTATACATAATGTAGCACTATAATAATATATGCATGTATGCGACATAGATAGAGAACATATATATATATCACCGTTGATATGTATGTCTACAACTTTACAACACAACTTCATTTCATCAGAATACAAAAATGTAGGTTTTGTACACGTCGCAATTCTTTTGTCTTTTCCGTTCATTATTCGGCTCTCACTGTCAGTTGAACAGTAGAGTATTTAACCGGCATACCCAGGAATTTGGTTGCCGTTTATACCGTATAGCACGTAAAAAGTAAACTGGGAGAAGTCACCATGCAATGAAAGAACAGTCGTCAGCACTCACTCCGTACATACATGGAATACATGAAAGTGAGGAAACATAAATGAGTACATTAGAAAGGAATAAAAAAGATGACATGGTTATGAATTTCGTGGCGAAAACTTTTCACTCTTTTAACTAGACCGCACTCTTGTGCTTACTTAGCTTCAGCTAAAGAATGTTCGCTCATACACATGCTTTTTCATACACGCACATATGCATGTTTAGTATTTGAAAAGGAAAGTACTTTTTTTTTGCATACGGTACTACACCGCATAGTTACTACACCCATACCACAACAGACAATGAAAATGAATCCTGTCTGAATTAAATTAAGTTGATGGTGTTAAGTCAGCCTTTTTTGTTGTGGTTTGTGTTACGACGAAATTGGAAAAATCATAAATGACTACTCTTGAAATGTCAGAGAGATTCTACGTTCGTGTGACTGTGGTACGGTTGATATTTTTTGGATGCATCGGAGAACGTCAGACCAAAGCAAATATACAGGGACAACAAGACAGTGAGAGAAAGTTTAGTCCAGCCTTTTTATTGTTATTAATAAAAATATAATCTTTCCATAAGACAATTGTCCATGAAAATACCATGCAAATATATAAAACGGAAATTTGGTGAAAATAAAAAGTGCAAGAGAGCTCAAAAGCCACTAAAAATGCTTGTTGGTTTTCAATGATATCAGTAGTGATGCTGATGGCGATATACTCAAGTGTACTAGACTTATAGAGAGAAGGAAAGAGTCTGTTTACCCTCCTTTTCTTTTGCAAAAAAAAAACCTTAAAATGGATATAATAGTGTGCCCCAAATGATGTATATACATGTACCCACCATAATAAAATCTAAAAATAAATAAGATGTGTAGCAGAAAGGGAGGCAGAGAGCAGGAGAAAGCAATTTCCTCTGCAGTTAAATAAAACAAGGGCATCTCCTGATAGTTAGCGAAAATGAGCGCGTTATGAGAACAGCCATTAACATGGTCACGACTTCACCACAGAAAAGGGTTGAGAAGACCAGAAGAGCCAGCCGCACAACGGCAGAAAAAAATGGTATCTGGTTTGCATGCAATAGAGTGAAAGTGGCCCTAGAAATTGTGAAAATAGTGGTAGCACATTGCATTCACCGCCGTAACGTTCGCATCACACTCGTCCTGTGGCTAAATGACCATTGTGAAACCACACGAATATGCTGACCCGCTTCACCTCATCATAGAGAGAGTAGCGAAACATCAGTATAACAATAATACCCATCAACATCATCATCGTCATCTCCACCATCGCATCACATCTTCCTCTCTCTCTTTCTCTCTGATGCAGGTCTGGCATGGCTATGACACCACCTTCAATTGGGTTTTGAATTCTGTATGAGTGGATTTTCCTGCTCCTGTCACACCGTCACTCTTGCCAGCTTCTCTGTGTCTCTTGGCCTGAATGAAATGGAATCATTACTAGTCTTTTCTCTCATTCGTTCTATTTTCCCTGATATCCATGTTCGACAGTAGGAAAAGCTTCACATTCACGTCGTCGTGGTGTCGCATGTATGAGCTTTCATTGCAATGCATTAATTTGGTTTCCATTCATGTGTCGCCCTGCTGTAGTACCCTCACACTATCACTTTCGTACATACATATTATACAGCTGGCGTTTTTGTATCAGCCTGATTGCGAGGGAGAGAGAGACAGAGAGAAAAGTAATAATACACTGTGAATTCCTTTGAAATTAAATGAAGTGAAAGGGTATCTCATTAACTTGACAACCAGAAGTACAAGGAATTATAGAAGCTAGAGCACAATGCTCACCAGTTGTTGGGTTGGACTCACTCAACAACAGCACCACTTGTTTTTTCCGCATATGTGTGTGATGGGATACTTGCATTGTTCTACTATACAACACGAACCAAGTGGCACTGGCGCTGATGCCAGTGCCAGTTGACTCAAGTCAAGTCGTTAGATCACGTCAACTCTATTACCTATCCTATTGTATTAGTATTTCTATAAACATATACCACCACGCCATCCAAGTCACAGAGAATACGAGTACACACACACACACAAACGACAACAACGACGACGGTCAACTGCTCTGGAGGATGGCTGCTCTGACGAGAGTGGTGAATGAGTAAGAGGGAGAGGAAAAGTCATTCCAATTTTAATTGGTTATGACAATGACAAGTGTTCTACTTTTGCAATAATACTACGTGTGGGTTATAAAAGTACCATCATACTATACAGTGTACAATGTATGTACATCTGTACATCATTACAACTGCTGGCGTAATGTACATACATATGTGTGTAGACTGCAGAAAAGAGAAAACAGACAATGGTCCCCAATTTCTAAAGCAAATCAAATCAGTTTTCAATGACAGAGGACGACCAAACGTAAATGAACTCTCAAGTAGGCATGTACATGTTGTGTGGAATTCCATGAGAAAATACAAAAATGGGATTTGCAGATGAGGATAGGGTTATGGCAGATTTATAAATCTAAATATTATCTTTTTGTAATCCAGATTTTCGCATGAATTGTCAGCAGCGAAAGGGATTTAAATATTCACAAAAATCTACTGTAATGTCCAACATATTCTTGGGAATATGAAATTGACAATGACATCATCGATTATGCCCATATATAACTCTGTTCATTTGCTTTGAGAAAGTTTCGGAGAAAAGTTAATTAACAAACCTCAGACACGCTGACATAACAAATCAATTAATCAAAGTAACATTTTTTAAACCTTATTTGAGTGCAATGATTCCACACAAATAATTTCTAAACTGTTGTTTAAAAAACTGACAAACTAGTAAAACCTGAAAATATGAGAAGGACTAAGGACTTGTATCACAATAAGAACTCTTCATGAACAGTTTGATGATGATGAAGAGGATGTCCATTGCTGAAAGAGTTACCAGTCACTTGATTCGATAAAGTCGATAGATACCTTTTTATAAACAGTTTGACGACATGACAAGAGTAGAACAGCTACTCAAAACATAAATTTTATATTGTCCATGTCGTCGAGTATGACGCAAATCCGCTGGAAACAGCTTTGAAGCTCCATGTCGTTGTATTATTACATTTACAAACTTGTTCACACAAATACCATTACTACTAGTTCAGTTTGTGTACAGTCAATTGTTTGCTGATCCCAAAGTTTGATTATTTTTTAATACAACGGCTTTCACTCAAAAAAAGACGAAACACACACATATGCACACACATATACTCATTTTCGTTATATCACATAACAAGATAAACTCTGTTGTTTGCTACACACCAACAACAACAATAATAATAAAGCGTCGATTTGTAAGTAAGTCAAGTCAACCGCTTGCTTTCCCTTCTTTCAAATCCACACTTTTTGTGCTGCTCGCTTGTCTTCTTCTCCGGTGTCACTTGACTAGCGCTTGACGCTATACATTATAAACGTCAAACACAAATTCAGATGGATAGATGTAAATAAATAAATCGAAAACACTATGCTTCTCCGCACCACATGCACCGAGAGAGTCAGAGAAGAAAAGCAAGCAAGAAAGTCAGAGAGGAGACGGAAAAATGGAACGTGATCTCTCCCGTTTCTCGCTGCCAACTGATGAAGCCCGTGTGTAAGTGGATGGAATGAAGGAGGAAAAAGTGGTGCTCGCGAAAGCGTTCTCCGTTCCGTCGTCAATTCCTTTCGCTCTCCCTCCCTCTCTCTCTCTAGTTTCCTTATCCTTGCATTATTATATGCCGTTTACATTGTTCACATTTATTTCCCAACCTCCACCAAACTACTAACCGAACTTACACACACAGCATACAACACTCGCTTTCACTGCAAATTTGAAAGCAAAAAGCCAAGCAATTGTATCAGAGCCCATGGCTCCGTGTACGTAATTCACCAGCAGAGAATGAGCACATCGCAGCAACAGAAGCAGCATCTCAAAAACTTCATTCATTTTCAACCGTGTCCCAAGTTCAACTTGCCTTCCATTCTTTTCTTCAAAAAAAGGTTTCTCTGAAATTGTGCCTCATCTTCTTACATAAAATAAAATCAAGAGAAAAAAAATGTGAAAAAAGAACTCTAGTCGAGTAGGCATATATTGTACATGAAAAAATGCACGTTTTATTTTACTTTCTACTTCCACCTTCTCCCTTTTTCTAGTTAACTGTGCTGTATTGTCGTAATAATAATAAACGATATAGGTTCGAAAAGGAAGAAGTAGAACATGAAAGTAAAAAAAGGATCCTTCTTGAATGCCTACAATTACCATGCTTCTTTAAGCTGGTATGTAGCCGTATAATAATATGTGCCTTTTGTTTACGAATGCCCTTTTATATAACAATCGGATAACTGCATATTTATCTACCGATATTTACAGTGAACACACATAACTTTTTTTTCTGATAATACCTTCTTGTTTCCATGTGACGGTGTGAAGAAGAGGAACTCAATGACTTGCTCTTTCACAATTCACAACCTAACATTTTGAAAGCGTTCATATAAGCGTATTGAATCCAAGATAGAATGAAAGTGTATCACTTTTCAATGCAAAAATGCCCCTTGAAGCCTAAGCACGCCAATGCCCTTTTTTGAAGTGGCATTCCACCGATATCGCTTCCAATGGCTGAAAACACACAATATACAAAGAAAAAGTGCGTATGAGAAGAGTGTGTACTTTGTGTACCTCCTAGAAAAGAATTGCCTTTTGTCATATTTTTAAAATCTTGCACTTTGTGAGTTTGTGAGGAGAGGGAGAATGACAATAAAATTCCTTCTCTGTCATTTACCTTTACATTTAGCATTTTTTCAATGGCACGGAAAGAGACAAACTACCACTTTCACATGCAGCGGCTGTTACCTATGTACCTACACACAGTTTCTCACTTTCTCAGGCCTATTGTTAGTCAAACATTGCTCTTGTCGTATATTTATCAGTCATCACGTTGGCTTCATTCACATATTTTATGAATGCAATTTTGTATGACATCAACCGAGAAATGTGAAGTACGTACACTGTAAAGTGTGTAAAGAAACATATGAGCCCATTTTCATTTTTACAAAACAACACTCCAATACAGTGGACTAGAAATTCTTTCAGGGAAATGGTCGACATCAACACCTTTTATCCCAACAGTCATGTAAACACACCGTAAGAAGCCCTTGAGCATCTCGACATCCATTGTCATTATTATTATACATTTTAGCGGGGAGTTACTTAAGAAAAAGAAAAGTTGGCCGTGTAGAGAAAGAGAGAGGAAAACTCAAAGAAAAACGGTACCCTGTCATGCACAGAAAAATGCGCGGACCACAGGACACTTCATCTAGAAGAAAAAAGTAAAGTGAGAAAAGCATGTGGAGGAGAGGAGAAGAGATCGACCGACACACCAATAGTAATGAAGCCAATTGTAAAGAATTGTTGATGTCGCGACGAAAAAAAATTCGAAGAGTCGAAGAACTAAGCGAACTGTTAGTGAAAAGAGACCATCATTATCGACGCTTTCTGTATGCTATGGCTAGATATTTTCAGCTTAAATCTATCTTTAAAACATACTATTGGATACTGCTGCTGAAAAGAAACTGATGATGAATGCACAAAGTGAGAGAGAAGAAATAGTGAAACGAGAATACAGACGTAGGCCTACGTTTTTTTATTTCAAAAAGTTTGGCATGTGCTTTTGGCTACATTCTTAAGGAACCAAACCAAATAACAAAAAAAAATCATCCAGTACCACCATCACTAATGCCATTTGATATCATTACGGTTTAACGATTACGCCTTTTCCACATTTCCTTTCAACAACTGAATCATCATGAATGCAGCAAGAAGAAGAAGACGACGACATTCGCTCAGTTCAAAGATCACATAGAGATGAGAAACATAATTTACTTCATGATGCGATGATGATATCCTTCGTTCGAAAAAGGAAGTTTTGATAGTTTTTGAGTTGAGAAAGAAAGATGAGAACCATTTGTTCAAAAAAAAATGTATATAAACTACAAGTATGAGTATGACTGACTGCTTGTCTGTTACTTCGTAGAAAGAAAATTTTGGATTCGTTAAATTTTCTACCACCCCAGACACTAGCATGCCATCTGAGCTCTTTTAAGTATTTTACTTCAATTTCAGTTGTTGAGATAGGTTTGGAGAACAAGTCAATTTTACATCGAAAGATTACGCCTTGCAATTCAGCGTCAGAGTCGGACGTACGTGCTGGCACACAGGGCAACAACGAGATCGCTTGAACATTTTTAGCCGACAGACCATTATAAATTATAGTCTAAATATTATTTGTACGTATAAGCTTTAATGCCTATTATTTGTAGAAAAATACACAATATACATCATATACATGTTTATCGTGTCTTGATTTCGATCTTCTCCGAAATTCTCGTGGGCTTAGCAGCAAAAACAAAAGAAAATAGACAATAATATCAGGGATAACTTTAGTCGTTGAAACGATCCAAAGTTGAATGACTACAAACCACAATTATATTTTTAAGTGTAGCAATAAAAAACGGATTTTAATGTATATCTGTCATCCCAATAGCTGATGAGAATACTTAACGATAAATCGAAAATATATGTAACAACGAATAATAAATATACAGCTTGCTTAGTGGGTAAAATAAGGAAGATCGTAAACAAAGACGAACGATAACTGGAAACAGGTTATTGGTTATTTTAATTGTTGCTACTTGATGGCACGGTACGCCACATTATGGCACACCTCGCTGCACCACGGTAAAGATAACTTTTGACTTTTAGGGAATCTGTCCTCCATTTTCCATCCCAATTCTTTTTCCATTCCATAGGCAAAAGAGCAGACGATGAGGAAGAAAGCTATTACTCCAGATGAACAAGGAAGTATAGGCATTTTGCACGCTGTAAACACACGTATTCACGCCATCTCAATAATACCACAAAACTTTACAACCCATGAGTGCATAAATCATGTATTGGATTCTTGAACTGAACATAAAAGCGCAACTGTATGTGATATTGGATGTGTAGAAATCGGCAAACGACTGACGCTTCCATCTCGTGGCTACGACACAAATATCCCTCGTTTTGTTTGCGCTGTCACTAAGCCTTCTTCAGTTAACTGAATTGCAAGTCTAATGTTATGAACATAAATATGCACCTAGGTAGTAATTTGTCAGTATCACCGTTATCCTTTGATACTGAAATCGATGACGATAAATTGCTAATTGACTTTCAATATAATCCACAAGACAAGTGAAAAATCAAAGCATAAATATTGACATGTAAATATATTTAAGATTCAAGTACGGCGGTTCAACTAAATAAATATGAGAGTAATAAAAATGTAGCACTTTGATATTTATATGTGATATGTATTTACTTTAGAAATATATGAATTAAATTCAATCGAATATAAAATGTCAGGGAACCCATAATTTTACATCAAAAACCTTCCAATTTTAAATCGAAACTTATATATAGACCAAAATTGATGTATACATAAAGTCACATTTACAATCTACGCTTACACCAAAGCAATGTGTGTGGTTTTCAGAAAGCATAGTGCTGGAATAATTTCACATAAAGTTATATGATGCTACTACTTTACTGATGATAGTTAAAAATTATTACGGCTTCAAATTGTAAAGTGGAGACATTGCATGCGAAATTGAATCATTTATTATTACATGGCCCATTGCACATGACTGCCACTATCATCAACGATCAAACCCACTGACGTTATGTTTGTGTTACATATTATTACAGCACCAGTATCCGTATTTCTCCGCATTTCTGCACCATTTTCTTCCGGTTCTTGAACACACTTCATTTATCTAATTTAAAAAGCACTTTCTCCCCTCATTTAATGTTGACGCGGCTAGCATGGAACAAGAAAATATTCAACAAATAAATAGCTCATCTTCTTTGCATTTATATCCAAATTTTCTGCATTGCACAAGTGCAAAGTACTGTGTAATTTAAGTAGCAAATTCCATCAAATTAACTGATTATTTATGAATATGTGCATCAAAAATTGCTGGTAGTGGTAAGTGGTATTGCAGAGAGGTTTTGATTGGATATTTTCTTTTTATTATTCTTGATTATTTGAAATTTGAGTCATTCTTTTTATTCTATTTCACACACCATGCCTGTTTACTAACTACTCCACTTGGAAAACACCTTTTGAACTGAAAGTGTTAACTAGAGAGGAAATTCAGGAAGGATGTTTTTGACATCAAACATGTTTGTTTGTGAATAGTAACAACGACAAATGTGAGTGTTTTTCGTTTTTGCGATAAGCATTTGACGTGATGTGGGTGACAAGTACATACAACGGCAGCATAGGCGATTTGCCAATCTGCGCATCATACTTACTATAGTTATATCATTACAAGGCAAGGTGACCACGATTAAACAAAAATATAACGTCATATTAGCTTTACTTTTTAAATGTAAAGTAAATCGGTCTCACGCCTACCTCGATAAAGTAAACTGAGCATAACACTACATACTAAAAACAAGTATAAAAAGATACAAACATACATATATATGTTAGAGTGTATATCCATCCTTTTTTATACATGAGAAATGCAAACTTGACACGTATCCTAACTGAAACTATTTCTCAGTCAATACTGAAAATAAGCACCCATTATATAATACTTTGCTATATTACATTTGCTTTACTGGCCACAACGACAGTGACAGTGGTATTTTTGCTTGTATTAATTTGTGGAAAAGTATGGTGAAAAAATAAGTATGCCGCGGGAATAGTGACGATGACAATGACAATAATGATTACTAAAAAATATCGTGAAACCGTTGTTCTTTACTGCGTTCCTGTTCATGTCCATGTCCACTTCTTTACGTTATTAAATTGACATGGTTAGAAAGTATAGAATGATGATAAAAATACATTCCAAATGTCTTTATCTTTTTAGCGAGTTGCCGTTGTTGCCAGCTCTCTGCTTCATATTACGTAAGATTATATTATATCCTATAGAATATATACATCCATCACTTGCCACTCCAAGAATGGGTCACAGGAATTAAATACGAAAACGAGAAATAAAACTGAATGAATTGAAGAGTCCTAAAAGATTTCATGCTACGTTATGTTTCAAAACGATTCCAATACAGATGAACATGTTATCATTTTCTTTTGTGTTGTCTTGTACATATGGGAACTACTTTACTTAATGAAATGGATTTACACCCTAATAGCATGGACATCATCTTATAATATGAGTGTGGACATACATAAAGTAAACATTTTTACCACATTGAACATGTTTTAAGGTAATAGTTTTGTTTTCCTGGTGGACTCCAAAAACTGGAGAGAATTAGAGTTACTCAAGAAATTAAATACAAGAGAAATCTCTTGGTTTTTTCTTTTAGTTCAGCTGTCAAGTTTCACTAACGTTTTTGTATTTAATTACAAGATGTCTTTTCCAACGAAGAAAAGAGTGGATGTCCTCTTGTCCACCGTAAAATACCACTGCTTTTAGTGCTTTTGTTGGAAGAAACAAAAGGGTTTCCTTTTACATTACTGAATGATCTTTACTAGACGTTGTTATTTTCACAGATGTAAGTGAACTCAAATTTCACAATGATGATACATTCTCCTTGGACGGTGATGACATGACAACAATAGTTGTTCGTATTTTCCTTCTTTGAAGTATTTTGTTGCTTTTGATTTTGAAGTGGGCTCATGTTCTTCCTAAAACAGGAGAAAACTCTTGTGGTTCTTTTTATTTCGAAATAATATTGTATTTAGCAAGTAAATTTTCAATTTTGTTCTGTAAAAGTACCCTTGCAAATTTAAAAACATGAGTATATATCTAATGAGTTCAGTATTTCTACACAATAGTCATAATTTCATCATTTTCTGTATTTTATTACTGGAAAGTTGTTATTGTTTCAATATTTAAAGGAAAATTTAAACTCAATGGGCGAAACACGATAATACGTATTACCAAACTATTCCCAAGACAGTCTAAAGGATTTTAATTTCATTTATATTGATGATTATGATACGAACGGATTCAAATATGAAATATTATCGCTAACGAAATTCTTATGAATTAAATGACATGTTTCTTCTAAGAAATACAAAACTGTTGGTGGGAAAACAGCATCAGTATTCATTTACATTCAACACTACACATATACAATATTTAGATTTTCTTAGTATGATTGCCATACTGCTTACCTATACATATTTTTGTTACGCAATTTATTTGAAAAAACAATTACAAACGCAATTTTGTGGGTATTTAATCTTTTATAAAAATTTGCTAAATATGTTCGACATTCGTGTCACTACCTTGACAGCCTCATATACAGGAACTTGTATAAATGTTGTTGATGCGGTGTTTTATATGCAAACGCTACCAAAGATATTGTCATTTCGAAAATGCACAGCCAACGAGACTTAAAAAAGGAGATTCTTACCAGTTGTAGGACTGTATTCACAACTTCCTTGTTCGAGACTTGGCCAATTTCAATGAGACCGATAAGAACTGCAAATTTCACGTTCGTTTTATCTCCTGGGCTGAATTTGGTCAAGTCTTGAAGCGTCGCTTTTCTGACAGCAACCGCAGTAGCCGCACTCATAGCGGCTGACGTTGGAGGAGATGGAGAACCATCCTTTCCTTCATCCTCCCTATTATTAACATCCTTCTTATCATCATTGACAGCGTATTGTGCTGCTGCATTATTTGATTTGCCCTCTACGCTGTTGTTTCCAACGGCCGTGTCTATCTTTGAAACCTTGTCAGTTGGTGACTCCATTTTCCCCCCGGTTACATTCGCAACACTGTTCTCACTCATTTTAGAGAGGACTCAAAGGACGTTTAAAATGTCACGCTGTTTCCATTATTGATAAAATTGTCCGTCACAAACGGCAATATTTTATGAGGATTGCTCACTCGTATTTTCACTAGACAAGAATGTTGTCTTGTTCTACAAATGTATTATTAATATTATCCACGAAATGATTACACTTTTATTGTTGTAAAACTCTCCAATTGATGTAATACTTTGTTTATCAATATCCAAACGATTAAAAATAATACATTGCTTGCTTAAATTACGTATTCCTTGTGAATGTATATTACTAGCATACTATTCTCATTAAAAACTATAGTTCAGCATGAACATCAAGCTGCTCTAATCTTCTCTGGAGTAATTTCTAGACGAAAGCAGAATTATAGAATGGTTCTTAGTCCGAATCCACGGAGACCAATTTACTACGATTTCCGGTTTCGTTTCCAAATATCGAATTCATCTGAAAATAGAAGAAAAAAAGGATTGTCAATATTTACATAAAATACGTACTCATTTATTGAGATTTCATAATTTTGAATTGTGACTAGAAGAGAAGTCTTGGATTTTCTCACCTATAAATGCTTGTCCAGTTGTCTTCAGTTTCAGACTTGCAATTATCAGTAAGCCTAAAAATGTCTTCTATTTTGATTAGAATATTTTTAGACTATAACTATGTTATATAATATGGTGTTTATTGCTGTGGGAATATTGTGAGGAAGCTACTATATAAATCTTCCTAATTTACTACACATATAGATAATTTCTTGGTAACTGCTAACTTTAATTTTTGTGTCTTCGTGAAAAGCAATATGCATAAGAAATTTAAAACTATGTAGTGCACTTATGTCTTTAACTACTAATTTTGTATAAACTGCTGTCATCACATTTCAAGTGGTGTTGTTTGCTAAATCAATTAAATTGTATATAGAAACCTATTTTTTTATTAAAAAATCAGGAACATTTAAAGAGTTGCGATTTGCAATCCAAATAAAAACACGTTTAATGTCTATTCTTTGGCACTTTCCATGTTTCCAAGTTAACCCTTTATTCCTTGAATGAAAGTTAAAATAGGATGTAGTCACAGTGCCACGCAGCACTGAATGCACAATAAGTCTAATTTATTCGTCGAATGACATCGTTGCCAAGTCAGAAATAGTTTTTTTTTACATAACTGGCCAATATGCCGCTTTGCACTGTCACAACACTCTGCACACAATTCTTAATTACAAATAAAATTTATGTACGGCTGTTAAAAGTTAACTTTATTCCCTTCAGTTCACTCCACTCCGAACAGTTTTTTTTATGTGTATGATTGAAAGAGAATATGTGGGAAATGTGTGGCAATTAAACATGCGGCTGAGAAAACTGGTATGTTATGCTCCTTAACCGCAGAGCAGTTGGACGAATTGGTGATGATGCCATTATTAAATGCAAATTCATTATTTCGCATGCATAGTAAAAGATGATTTAGAAAGACAGGTGTTTTTATTTATGCAGGGTTTTGTGCGAGCCTGTAACTTTTTACATGACTGCACACATTTTTGACAAGAGTTTACTTTTGAAGTAAAGTATCGTCGTGAGGATGATGGTTGCCTTTTAATTTTGATCGAAAAGAGTGAGTCGAAGAACTGGAAAGTTGACAATTGAAGAAATGGGGCAATATCAGTGTATTTAAGAGAAGGGGACATTAAGACGAGGACTAGAAAGCAACTGGACTACTGAAAATATATCAGAGATGAAGAGAGATGGGCTATTCTCATCAACACTTGAATTTCCTTCCTTCCTGCAACATCATCATCATGTTCGTCGTCGTAGTCGTCGTCCCACGAATGTAATGGATCATGGAATTGTTATTGTGCCTGGAGTATTCTGCAAGCATATTAAATTCTCTGGTGAACTGGCTGGATGGTGTCTTGTTTCGCCTTTAAAAGGCTCTCTGCATGTGTGAGCTACGTAGATAGATCTCTCTGCCTGGAGAACATTTTCTTCTCAAATGAAATGCATAAAGGGAATATACCCATTAGTGCCAATGTGTATATATGATACAAGAAGAGTTAAGACTAGAGGTGAGTGTGAACCACAGCAACACGTCGGTTCATGCTCTAGATAGATACTAACCAATATACGATGTCGATTTCCGTCCGATTTGAACACAATTAAAAATTATGTAAACTATATGCACCCATTTGACAAAAAGGTTATCGTTAGATCTTTAAACTAGTTTGATATTTTACTAACATACGTAATTCGTCCATTGCTCTTGTCGGTTTTTCACCTTTTTTTTATCGAAGTTTACACAGTTTGCATTATCTGAAACCAAGAAATTACATGACTTTGCACGATTGATTGATTTCCGAAATAAAATTTATTCGAACAAATATAATTTCTATGCTGGAGTGTTCGTAAATATTTTTGAATTTCATGACTGCAGGGTTACAATTTTCAATTTTGACTGCATCGACAAGTAGCCATGGCATATATTGACTTGCGTTATTTGGGGAATCATTAATTTATGGGGAAATAAAAACAATTCTTTTAATTCATGAATCGAAAATTTCATGATTTGAAATAAATAGCTAACCATACTGTCGATTTTATGTCTTCAGTAAGACTCATGAAAATGACATGTCAAACATAAAATGACTGGTGAAATGCTCACCTCGTTCTCCACTGAGGCAGTATTAAGTATCATATATTTAGACAGAAAAGTTCCCGTCGGTGGATGAGGTTTTTTCTAACACCGATCATAAGAGCAGCTCTAGTTTTCCACACTGCAAATAACATGCGAAGCAAGTGTAACAATATGACTTTGACTCAACACATATACAGGTTTTTAGCATGGAAGATGTGTTTCAATGAAATTCTTGAGAACTTCACATTCTTCACTGGATCATTCAAGTATCAACAACAATCTGACTCATGGGCTCAGCCTATGTATATGTGTGGCGGTCGGTAAAGCAGTAGAAGAACTGTGACTGTGATATGTACAAACAAAATCGGTGATGGTGGTGGTGATGATGGTATGCTACACACAAGTATCTATTTTACTCTACTCCTTGAGCACGGCACCGGTCAACCTCGGTAATCTTTGAACATTGAATCTTATGAATTGCCATTGCAATGCTCTCCGCTCTCACCCTGCGAAAACTTTCTTTCTGGTATACTTATTACTTTGTACTGAAGAAAATAATGTATGGGAACTACTTTTACCTTCATCATCCTTCTCTCCTCTACCTACCACTTGAGCGTCCGTTGTCCACCGGAAGTATAATTAAATTATGAATGCATTATGGATTTAACTTTTTCATATGGGCCAATATGGTGAAATATATTCGTGTGTGCAGCCAAACATGGACAGAGCAGAGTCTACACATAATCAAAAAAGCCGTACAATTTTTTATTTCATTCCGATTTTTTTTCTGCAAGACTGACACATTCCGTCTCGTAATTGCAATCGATACTTGATGCGTGATCATCAAATCTTCTCATGTGAAAGGAATTGCAAACGCGTGCTATTACACACGTACTTGTTTCATACAAAGTTCTGAAAACAGAACAAAATATCTTGTAAAACGTAGATATATACATTATAATGGGGTACTACATTACGTATAATGATGCGGCAGCTTGATTTAATTAAATGAACCCACAATATACTGTGGGTGTAAAAAGAAGATCTCGTTTCTATGTTTTCACATTTCAATTTCAACAAGCTTGTCTCCAATTCGGTATTATCCATGAAAAAGTGGTCAGTTGGAGCAGAGCAGAGCGTCAATATGGCAAAATTGGTAAATTCCACAGGACGCCTACATCAAGGACTCCTTTTTACAGAGTACTATAGTGATGATGTCAAACGTGAAGTATCACACTATTGCGTGAGTTTAAATATTTACGATTCTGTTGGAATGCTACAGTGCGTTTACTTATTATAAAAACGAGGATTTGTTTTAGGTTAAATTTCTTTTTTCGAAAACTCATGGGCTGT
>JAQFZG010002659.1:0-15804 GCA_034695465.1 Entomobrya nicoleti
TTTTTTCGTCGTCTTCTGCTTCTTGTTCTTTTTCCTCCTCCTCCTTCTTCTGCTCTCAAAGCAAACTTTTTTTTTCAAGTATTGCTTTCCTGCTCCTCTCGTTCGCTTGTTCGTTCTCAGAACTGTGAAGAAGATAAATAATAAATTCACTTCCCATCTACTTTTTTTCCATCCATCCACTACCACCACTATCACCACTCATACAACACTTAAATAGTTTGGCTGGGAAAAAGGAAAAGAACGAAAGGGAAAGGAGAAAAACAGAGGGAAAAAACCAACAAAAAAAAGTAATGACCAGTGTGGCTGCGGTAGCAATGTTGGTAACTTACAAAGATATTGAATGGCATGTCTCTGTGAATGAAATGAAGTGAAGCAACATCAAGTTTAGTTTTGTTGCTAGTGGATGGATGGAAAGAGAGAGAGAGAGAAAGTGTGTATCCAAAAGTATAAAAGGGAGAAATGAGAAAGGTAAGATATATATTTGTTTGAATAAAGAAACATATGTGGTGGAGTCAGGTTATTCACATCATCAGTCCCACAAATCCCAACGAATTAATGGAAGACTTTTGTGATATGGTGGTATGATGGTGGTTTTAGTTCTCGTGGCGGAGTAGCCATTTTAACAACGAGTAGTGCACATAGTATGCAAGTTTGTGGTAGCTCCACACTTTTTTTTGGAAGGCGGTTGTATGACGTAAAAAATGTACAAAAAAGTCGACAGGCTCCCGTACACATTTAACTTTTTACCAAAAATAACTACATAATGACAACAGCAACAACATCAAGAATGCTATCCAGACAACATGTAGCAAACTCGTACACAAAAAAATGTAACAGAGAAAATGATGATGGTGATGGTGGTAGTAGAAGCTTTTTTTGTACCATACTCGTCGCCGCTGAAAGCTGCTGCTTTTTCTGGTGACATATTTGACTCCGTTTTGGATGGACAGGTTGAATGAAAGAGAAAAGGCAAAGATGGAAAGGGCATACCGCCACTACCATTTACTCTTGTCCAAACAACGAGACAATGAACATGCTACTGCACAAAAATGTTATGTAGAAAAAAAGAGAGAATGCTAACCATTACTTGGTGGGAATCATCATCATGTTTTTTTCTTCTTCTGTGTCACCATCCAACTTGCTTTTGCTTGCAATACAATACACTATTTAATAATAATATAATAATATACCAGAGAGACAGGGAAAGATAGAAAGGCAAATTTACAAGCATAAGCTATGCGAACCCGTAGTATTTTCGCTGTCAACATGGATAGATTTCTGGGACGATCATCAATAAAAAATGGTAGTCCTTGCAAAACAGGCAATGAAGTTTGCTCTCCATTTATATGCAATAATATATACATATGCATGTATGGACGAGCGCAGCAGCAGCGCAGGAGAAATTGGGAGAGAACAATGCACACAACACTCATATATTATCATACCTATCAACCTATCCATTAAAATATCCCACAAAAGTAAATACCCCACTTTGTATCCAGACAAGTGCAAAATGCCTCTCGCTGCGTGATTTCGCCTTTTTATCTATCCACCATTCCACCTCCATCACCACCAGAGTTTCTGTCAAAATGAAACTTTTTTATTTAGCATCCCTCTCATTATTGTGTATGTACCTTCATCCAAGCAGGCTAAGCTGTGAAATAAGCCTTTCTCCCTATATCGCATCGGAGAAAAGACTTTTACAACTGTACATAGAAATATGTGAATACGTGATCCATGTATTGGTGTGGTTGGTAATGTAATGTGCACAAGTTTTTCCGTCTATTTTTTTGGGTGGTGGTGGTGGTTTTGGAGAGATGAGGGTGTGCTTGAAAAGAGAGAAGAGTAAATGCAAACTTTTATTATAACTTTTAATGGGATTTTTGTAGGTTTGCTCAGCCATCCAAAAATTGCCAGTTTACACATACAATGTACATAAAACTTGTTTTACAAAATAATAAAGTGTTCAGTATCCATAAGCTGCTGGACTGTTGACTAGTTCTGTTTGTGATGGTGGTGGTGATACTTACTGACTGTCGACAATGACGAAGGGAAAAAGGATGACGATGGGATGCATGTTTTTATTTAGTTAGTTTTGGATTCTTTCCTCCCCCGCCGTCCGGCAAAACAGAGAGCTGAACTCGGAGAGTAAGAGAGAGACCAGTCCAGAGCAGAGTTTGATGTGCAAAGTGCAAGCCTGCTGTTATTATTTAACTTTTCTTCTTCCCTGTGGCCAAAACCACTAACCGTTTTCTGCTTGAGACGCTTATACATCATCATCACTTTTAGGAGTATTTCTTATCATAAGAAAATTCTCTCTCATTATTGCCATGCAAGTCTTAAATAATAGAAAAGTAAAGTGCATGCAGCAACAAGGAACATGCTCGCTCAAACAAAGACAAGCTTTAGTAAAATGCGGAAAGAGAGTATAATGGTATTATATTATTATTATAGTGGTGGTCAGATAGTAAAGTTGTTGTTGTTTTTGTAGACGTAATAGAAGTAAGTAACCACATTAACGCTATTACTGCTTCTCTCTCTCGGTGCATGCTGCTCTCTTACTATTTTAGTGGTTTTTTCGGTGAAGGTGGTGGTTGATGCTGCTAATGGCTTGAGTGAAATTGGTTAAGAACCAACAGACTTCTCTACTTTCATCACAAACGATATTTGTGTGCTCTCGCTCTCTTTCTCTCTCTCTCTCTGTATATTATATTATATATGATGAGCAACATCATCTTATCCTTCCAAAGGACACGGTGCTATATACTGCGGCTATTACTAGTTTGAATTGTTCAAAAAGTTTACACAGAGAAAATCATTTACAGTATTGTAACTTTCGCAGATGCATACTTTTTTACGTGAACTGCATCTGTGTGCACGTGTGTGCATGGTTGATTGTTTTTTTTGTGGTGTAGTTTTGTTTCCCTTTTTTCCTTTTGGTTGTATGACTAACTGTAGGAAAATAAAAGTGCACAACAAACCAGCGTTTAATATGTTATAGCTTTATGTTTATGCGTTTCCATTCTCTTCTCCTTTGCTACATACATAGTTTATCTACAACAACAACACAAACTACAACAATTCTCTATTTTATTTGCTTGAAAGCAAAGAAAAGTTTCAATTTTACTGCAATTTTCCTCTCTTTTCCCCTTGCCCACTACTGCCGCTTCTACGACCACTACACCACATGATGTTATTCAGAACGTCACTTTATTGTATCCCTGGTTAATTCCTTTTTGTGTTTTTCTTCGCCGTATGAGTTTCATCCATCTCAAATGAGATTGTTTTGTTGTTGGATTGAAGGAGGAGGCGGAGGAAGGGAGATGGAGGAGGCTTAGGACGACGAGCTAAAAGGGAAAAGCAGGGAAAACTTTTTTTCTTCTTCTGATTTTCCATTACTAATTCTATGAGCATGACTCTCTTTCTCACTCGGCTCACATGAGTGTGTGTGTCTTCTTTTCTACGTTTCTTTCGTTAAATTCCACAAGGGAATAATAACATGATTGTGTGTGGCCTAACAATAATAAACGTAGAATATTATCAGGACGTGTTAATTTCATACATGCGTGGCTTAATGGAAAATAGTGGTAACTAACTTGCCAACATACTGAGATAACATAATATACATGTATGTATGCGGCTCTCTGTTATTTGTAAAATACGAACATCACCAAAAACTCAACTAACAAGACACTTTTATTTTTAATGCATTTTTGTGGGCATATAAAAATAATTACTCATTTCTTGTTCCGCTTTGAGACTATTTATTTTCTTCCTATTATACTATTTTTGTTATTCACAAATAACCAACTACGCACAAACAACTACAAAAAAGTATGAAGTAGCCTGTCTCTTACGATGAGTTTGGTGTGTGCAAAGTGAAAATGGACGGTAAAAATGCATTCTTTTTAAAGAGCTCTCATGAGAAGTGCTTACAGCCGTCATCGTAAGAATGAAAGGTTCTTTTCCCCCCATGAAATCCTCCGAAGAATACAGATGTTTTTTTTTCTTTCTTATTCTCGTCGTGTCTTGTACACGTACAACGTATAGCCGTCACACTCACGCACAAACATATCAACAATATTACCATCTATGAAAAGACCCCTACCCTTTTTCATCTAAACTCTTGGGTAACCTCTCAACCTTCGCTGGCTATGTATGTGCAAATAAATGACCAGAAAGGTATTTAAGTGTTCAGTTCACCCGCGATGAAAGGACTCTTATGTACTAGAGGAGAAAATGGTAAAAATCCAACAGACTCAAGCTGACGATGATAATGATGGTGATGCTCTTTAGAAGTAGATATATATGCATTTTGTTGGAAATACGAAATACATACATATTTTCACTTATATAAGCCATCATCCTATCATCAGCGCTAAGGAAATGATTTGTCAAAGCTAACAAACCTTCTAGCAAGCCAATGAAGCGGCAAGACAGCTGAGTCACCGTTTCCTTTCGCTTCTTTACCCTCTCCTCCTTGTCTCCTTCTCTCCATTGAAAATGGCAAAAGGAAGATGAAGAGGAAAAGAAAGGAAAGAGGTCTTATACTTGGCAAGAACAACGCGACGAATGACTGTACATACGAACGAAGAAGTTACTTATTACATCATCTTGTTAGTAGCATCGTCGTCTCATTCTCTTTCCTTGACTCTATCCACTTTCTTGTTCCTGTCTTTTTCTTCTTTTGTTATGTTATCATATTCCCTCATCCAACAGTGGACAAATGCTTAATGTATGTAATAACAGATTTTTTACCATTATATCATTGAAAAGGATCACTGCATGATCGGTACATTGTTCATCAAATATCTTCGAGTTAAATGCCTATCCACAAAAATAAAACATAAAAAGTGTTTTCCTTCACTGGCTATTTGACGATGACGGTCATTGTATTCCTGATGTGTTATATGAGCATTTCTTCCGGTATATAATGATACAAGAAAAAAATTGAGACGGAGATGAAGAGACATAATACACACACGGATCAATCACAATGAAATGTCTGAGAACTGTCGGCTGACGTACATTGTATTTCATCTTTCCTGATTTGACCCTTGTTGACCTCTGTAAAATCTAGTCGAATACTCAAATTTAATTGCTGAATATTCCACTGCATCTCTTCCACTTTAAATATAAAGAACTGCGAAAAATATCATTGAAACTACTTTTGTTTTACATAGACCCATCATCGGAAAACAAACCAAGGGAAAATATGCCATTTTCATGCAAAGTCATGCTTCTATCGTTTCACTTTCGATGGGGTACGATTCCAACTCCATTTATGTAGCAAAAAAAAGACGAAAAGAAGTTCACCACATCATCGTAGAAATGATGGTCATGACAGTGCAGTGCGCAATCCACGTTTTATGTTTAAACTCTGCCGTTACGTTTCTCATGGTTTAGTATACTAGACATGCAGGCTCATTTTCAACATTTTTTTCTTCTGATAGCGACGTAATTGTCTCCAATGGGATGTTGCTTGAGAAAACAGGGGAAAGTTGGGCTTTTTTACTTGTTTTCTGATTTTTTTGTGAACATTTGAATGCTTCTTCAATTGAGATTTCTTGCAAATTTCAAAGTAGAAAGGAAGAAGAGTGCCGAGATAAAAAAGGAGAAGAAAGAAATGGCCGTGTCTACTGCACTGAACGAGCAACCAAACGCAGCGTCTGTGTATTATGTACACTATTACGTCATAGAAAATAAAGTCTAGCTAGAAATGTTTACAAATGGATGTAGTTACTACACGGTGCTAAAAAGTCGCAATGAACAGAACGTGTACGGAGTTTGAGAACTCGCCATCATCTCCATTTCTGCATGTCTTTTACAATAATAGGTAATAAAACACAGAAACAGAAAAACTACTTAACAGAATATATGAAAAGAGCATTTTTTGTTGAGGTCCCATTACCAAAGTATTACAAGAAACGAATGCTAGCTGCTGCACGAAGAAGAGTGTGCGAAGATTTGATCTGTTTGCTTAACGGTCCATCATCAATGTCCATATGGAAATGTCACCAGGGGAAAGATTGAATTTTCTATTAATGTCTACTTTTCCCTCTCTCTCTGATCGTGCATTATTACGTAATGTTATTCATCCTGAAGGTTCACAAAAAAAATGAGGACAAGTTGGTACTTTAAGGAGAAAACTGCCTTGTCTTCAGCGAAAGCGAATGCAGAGACAACTTAAAAAAGCGGATTGGGTGTCGTTTGAAGTATTCTCTTTATGTATGCCACTAATTCTTCTTCAAACATATAATTGTAGCTTTAGTATTATATTATTCAGACATATCTTACCCATGTGACGAAATTTATTAATTACTGGTTAATACAACTATGTATAACTGTGCACTACAGAGAGATACTATAATACAGGTGTGTATACTCTCTACAAATAGTCAGCGAAATTGCGTGTATTATAGTACATTATGTATTGTTACTAGTAAAAAAATACAATTCCCTTGGCAACAGTATGAATACTGGCAGACATATACATGTTAGATAGGTAACTACTTCAACCTGCACCACATGGATAATATAACAATTAAGCAAATTGAGCAATAATACGGAATCCCTCTACTTAAGGCATGAAGAACAGAATATTCCATCATCAAGCTTAATCCGAACTAGAGAACTAACGGCGAGTATTTACCAAGAGAACTGTAATATGCGTTTAGGTATCATCATTCCTCCATAGTATATAATCGCCCTTTTACACGTGTACAAACTGTGTATGGACATAAGCAGAAAAACAAATATTCCATCAACGGCATGGAAAGAATGTAAGACTGGTGAAATTTTCCATATTTTTGAGGAATCAACAACAACAGAAAATATGAGTGGGGGAAAATGCTTAAATACTACATTATGCATAATACAAGAAACAAGGACGAGTTCTAATTCCAATGTACAATGTAGTAAATTAAAGGCTTATACATAATATAGTAGTGGCGATCTAAAAGCCGAGTGCTGATTTGGGTAATAGATAAAAAGGAACACTTACTTTCGCTCATTTTTTACTATTGCTTCACATTGGACTAATCTTTTTGCCTTCCTTCTGTTCATTTTTATTCGTACACATAAAACCACCGTGCGCCACTTGTATGCACTGGTCGCATATTATCATTATTAAACATGACTATAAAGTTGGCTTCATAGCAGAGGTGTGCAACCACTCAAACTCGATAAATGCCGTGCTTTACTTCGATCTTCAACGTAGGGTCTTTTTGTATGTCTGAAGCATTGAAAAGTTTACATTTTTGATATTAATAACTGTAATGAATAAATCTGGTAGAATTTGAAAATGATTCATATAACTTTTTCATATTTTCAATTTATACACGTAATTCAAAGTTGCTCGGGGCGTTTTCATGTCTCTTTAGTTTACGTGGAAAGTCTTTGTCAATGCTTGTCTGCAGACCTCTGCACATTCAGTACGAAGAAAACGGAATGTAACTCGGGAAGCCGACAGACCAGCAAAGGAAAGTAAACATGGAAGCTGACGTTGTGCACATCTTTTTAGTCGATATGAAAAGCAATTACTAAGATTTGAAAATCTCTTGCACCTGAGCCTCTTTCTCTTCTTTTCTCAAAATCCTAAGCTTTTAGTATTATTCTACAGTAATGACTATTTCTCTTTTAAGAAACATGATGCCTTTGTAGTAACTCTATATTTTATATTCCCCTGGAAAATGCACTAGTGGGGTGCTATTGTTATGAGAGCCAAGCAGCAGGAATATGAAGACTGCTATAAAAATAGTAGACAATTACACCAGAAAAATGTTTCGTCGAAAATGATTAGTGTGGAAAGAGTGTGCCTTTATGCTCTTGTGTGTGCGTGCGTGCCATTGTACAAAAAAAATCTCATAACCCCAGACCATCACCAGAACCCAGTTTAAGTCACCCTCTCACATTCACTATAATCTTCACTACCATGATCCTCCATAGTTTGTGTATGTATCATTCTGGTAAGGTAAGACGTTTGTTTATCGTGTGGCCCATACTAATGGGCAATCTGACTATTTGTTTAGATGGTAAAAGAGATCCGCTACGTTATGATCAACAATCATTATCATCCACAAAAAGAGAAGCAGAGCATCAGTCTTTAGTACCTTTTCTAAGCATTAAAATATTATTACTATTATTATATTTTCTGGCGCAACAACAAAAGGCGACAAAAAGGTGGCTTTATAGCTATGTCGCTGAAAGACAGAATGTAAGATAGATACCTACTTATGAAAAAATGAACGTAAGAGCAACAATATTGATGACAACGACGACGCGAGTGTTTTCCCATCATACAAGTGGGTACTAACTATTACACCATATTACTACATTAGTCAGCCGGACAATAACCATTTGCTTTGCACTCATACTTTACTTTGTTTTCTTTACGGGCGTATTTATATTTGGGGTGGTAGTGGTGGTGACTCCGTGATTGCCGTCACTTTTCTCTAAATCGTTACATCTAAATAACTATAAAGATCGTATGATGGTAAAATGATGGGAATCATCTTAGGATGAGGAAAAGCGAAAAAAATATTTCTGTGTGAGCTGTCAATGTAGTAATAAAAATACAGATGGAAAATGAATTGGAATATGGGGAAAATGTTTTTAGCGTTTCCTATTTCCTCCACTTAGAAAACAATGCTTACCTAAATACATGTATACAGCATAAAAAATATATAATGGTGACTATAATATTAATGCCAAGTATCATCGAGGAAAAATATGTAAGAGTGAAAAGTGAAAACACAAGGAAGATTCTTATCTTTCTCCTCATGAATAAATAAGCAAGAATAAAAGATAGCGATGGGAAGAAGAGAATAAGTTCAAGGAAAGTTTTTGGCTGCTTTTTCTTTTCTTTTGCACACGTACACATTCACACAGAAGCGGTGATGGCAATGTAAAATAATTCTTTTTCAAAAAAAAAACTGCCGTTCTCCTCTTATTTGTGTTGGTATGCAGCAGTATCATTAACATTATCATCACCGAGTCCTCCACGCATTTCAATATAAAATACTATTCTTATATACCCCCATTCTCTCCGCCTCTTCGGTCTCAGTGCCACCACCAGCGTTGCCACAGCCACAGCATAATAAAAAAACAGATAAAAGAAATCTGTTTGATATCGATTTTAGTGCACGCCAACACTTTTGTCCTTCTCATCCTTCTGTAAAGACAGAAAGAACAAACGGAAATTTTCATTTTATAAAATAACCTTCTGTTTCCCTATTCATACCCTTCTACTCTTTTTCCCCTTGTCATTATCTCTATCAAACTCCCAAAACACTTATTCAACAAATCTTTTGAGAATACAAAAAAAGAAAGAAATAAAATCAGTAGTTTTCTTTCCACCGACATTGTTTTTCAACTACTTTTTTCTCTCCCAAAAGATATATATTTTTTCCTTGTACATACTTCTCTGAAAGTGAAACTTTTCACTTTATCAAAAGCTTGATTGCGAGTTTAAATGCTGTTTATATATAGCTATCAATATTTTACGCAATAATTATATTCCAACCACAATCACCCAAATATCTCTGGGAACATTGCACACACTCAGGTAGTAATACTAATATTCTCATGCCATTCACTCCATTTTGGATTAACCTTTCGTGTCGTGTTCCCATCAAAAAAGGAAGAATACTTTCATAGCACAACCACCTACATTACAATTTACCATCAAAAAAATGGTCAGCTTCGCCAGAGATACTCTCAGAACAGAAATACACACATTACATTCATTTGCTCGTCATTTTATATATCCGAAATGTACAAAAGACTTTCCTACTTTATTGCACCGGAAAATGAAGCTTTCTTTTTTTCTCATTGAGTTGCTGTTTAGATGAATGAATATTCATTCATCTGATTGTAGCATTGCATTGCCTTTTTTGTGTACACACATCCCCAATACCTCAATGCATATCTGTAAATGGATGTATGCAGGATGGGTAATACTATACACTCCAAAACCATTGGTGCTGCTGCGTGTCAAAGGGGTATGATGGTGCCAAGACCCCATATTTTATTCCAAGTTAAGGTGTCTTCTTTGACAGGTCATTTTGTTGGCGTTTTCGTTCTTCCACAGGGTGAGTTGTGTTGCCAGTTTATACACTTCTATCACACACAGCTTTACCATTTTACAAACTTTCGTAAATACAAAATTATATGAGGCTATACTTAAACAGACTTACAAAAAATGATGATTATGGGCTACATTTATTTTTTTCGGATTTTACTTGTCTGCTATTCTTGTGTCTCCCTTGGAACAACTCTGTAGAGGAGAAAAAAAACGAAAATCGGTGTGTAACGCAATTTGGAAATTAACATAACAAGCCGTCTTCCCATTTTCTATCATGGTTCCTTACACACATAAACACAAATAATGGGGCAGTAAAATCATGTCGGCTACCTTTGCACATTCTACAAAGAGAACAATGTAGATACATATTTTTTTCTCCATCCACATCCCCATAACCAACAACCTGCTTACCTGTAATATTTATAATGTGTTGGCGCGCACCTTCAAATCTCTTCACTTAAATCTTTCTCATAAAAAAATAAACCAAGGTTTTTCCCTTGTGTGCGCATTTCATTACACCTGCCGTCCTTTTAGTGCTTTATGCTTTCACTGTGGTTCGACAATATTATAACCATGAGCACAAAAGCATTTTATTTTTCATATAGATATAATGCACCAAAGTTGCGTGTATAGCTTATAGATATATATTTATATATCATCGTGTAATAATAATTCACAATGCTTATTATTATTATTGCCACCATTACATTGCATCAATTTTCATTTCCTTCATCTTCTTCATGTAAAAACGATAAAGCCAGACACACACATAAATTATGCCGCTGTCGTCTTCATTTTTCCTCTCTCCTTTTTTCCAAAAGGGAGGAAAATATGGTATTCCTTATGCAGCTCTCAATGTGATGATACAATCAACTGTTGTTATTTGCTTGCTGCTCTTTTCGATGAAGACGTTCTACATTAAATACGTGTAAAATATGCATACAAAAATTCATAATGATAATCATAACAAGAATAAGAAAATTTTCTCTTTTATCATTTTTTTGTATTCTTTGTTGCTAAATTGTAGAGATAAAACTTTATATATACCTTTTTCCACCGTTCTTCTTCTTCCTCTTGTTATGTGCATGTTTTTCCCCAGACAAATGCACCGTCTCGTACTACCTTGTTCAAAAATTCACCAAAAAATTACAATTTTTTTGGGAGGTGAATATGGAAGCAAGATAGGATGATGATGTATAGTATACGAATTGAGGGTGGCCATATCATTCCCATCGTCTTATTTCCGTATGATATATGATACTCAAAATGTTATCAACACGTTAACAATCCTCGTTTTTTTCGCCAGAGAGAAAGTATACATTGCATTGTAAATATATTCAGTGTGCATACTATTTATTTACCTTCGTTCCTAGACTTTGAATTACCATCATCTTCTGTGTATCAACATGTTTTAGATTCTGATTACATTCTATCGTATATATATCTTGTTTGGGATGCATGTATTCCTTTTTCCCCATCCTCTCTTTTTCTTACGTTACGTTTCCTTTTCCTGTTGTTGTACTTTTAGAAGGGAAAAAGTTGTTCCTGTTTGCTCTCATTGTACTTCACATTTTTTTCCCCTACACTACTACTGTGTGGAATCATGAGTAATGTGCTTCCTAATCTGATGCCAGGATTTTTCTAGTTATTGTCCTCCAAGATACTATTATAAATAGTGCAGTAAAGCGTGATGAGTGACTGCAAATGCAATTTTTTTTTGCTTTTTATACACACAATCGCCATTGTACATTTAAAAAATTACGAAGAAGAACATTAGTAAAAAAAGTAGAGAGTGCACTATTTACATATTTAGTAATAATGGTACAAAGGTGTAATAATGTATTGTTAGATGCAATTTAGGCAACGACACCGCCACCACTACCACCACCACCAAAAAGAAAATATTGGTTGTAGAATAGGTTTGCCGCGAAATTGGTACATGCTCCTTTGTTGCTTGTGTAAATTGACCGACTAGGTAGATGAAATGCCTCCAAGTTCCAAAATCTTTGTATCATAAATATTATTTTGCCATGTATTCGTTTCATAGAGAAAGAGAAAATAATATACTTTCACTCAGATTTAGTGAGTCTATAAGCATTATTATTATTCCACTGCCTTACATCATCATCATCGTCATGATTCTCATGCGAGTGAATAAATTTATGTGTGAAGAAAGGATACATAGTGGTGATGGTGCACTTTCGTGAAAATAAATGTGAATAGGGAGAGAGAGAGAGCAAGGAAGCTCGGGGAAAACTTCTGAAACGGGAAAATTTGCTTTGTCGATTCTGTCACAGATAACGGCTCTACATCCTGGTTTTGATTAATTCCCCTATCTTGGCTTGATATCTTTCGCTGTAGAAAACTATAATATGTACATACATACATACATGCTCGTATGTGTGTGTGAGAGTGTGGTTCTGAGTCATGCATAGTCACACACAACTATATACACTGACAACATTCACCATTTTCAGTTCCAGCAAAAGCTTTACGATATTTGCGATAGAAGCACTCGTAAATGCCATCGCACTGCCGTCGCTGCTGCACAAACACAACTAATAAAATGGAGGCCTTACAATACCCTTTCAGGTTTATGCAAATATTTTACAGCTTTTAAATGGTGAGCACGAGAGGACCTTAATACGTCTAGACTGACATGTGTGTGTGGTCTTTGATCACTGTTTGTTTACATTTATAATACCAAGCAAATCCACCTTTTCTACATTGACGCAAAAGTATATAAGATTGTATGGAAATCGGTGTAGCGGCAATCGTAAAGTAATCATCGTATCCCATCACACAGTTCCGTTTTTGCTTCTTCTCTCTCTCTAGAACAGGAGTAGTAATCGCATACCAATTGGAATTGGAGAGTAGAGAAAGGTAGTTATCACATCAAGTCACTAATACACTGCTGACTCAACTCACTCGCTTTTATGCTACTGAGCTTATGTGTATGCGAGTATCTGCTGAACGCGTACCCTTTTCATTTGACATAAAATATTTATGGGGAAAATAGAAAGAATAGTTGTGTCGTGAGACAGCTGCCTAGAAATCCACTGAACTTGTAGCTTGTGTTTTTCGTGGTACGGTTTATATACTCCATTCATTTGAAACTTATACAAAAAGTAAAGTAGTACATTCCCGTTCCCTAGCTAGTCAGTCTCATGTCTCTTGATGTAGAAAAAAAGCTGCCCTGATCATAGTAATTCGTAATCATCATGAATTTTGAATTATGTAGTAGGTATTATTTTGTGTGTGTGTGTCTGTGCACTGTGCACCATGCTTTATTATGTACCTGACGCACTCAACCGAATTGAATACGGTATGACATGACATGAGAGAGGAGGCTAGGAAACTACGAGCAGAGAAAAAGCTTGTCGACAAAAGACTTCGTACATGTTCAACTGCTTCATCATCATTGCCAAATTAATAATGCAAAAGACAAACAAGGTTCTCAGTTTTGAAAAACATACTAGCTGCGTCCTCCTCCTACACAGCACACACGCACTTGAAACTGATACAATGTATATACATTGTTAATTAGCCATGTACTTGTTAGCTTTTCATCAATCTTTTGTGTGTGTGTACTACTAGCACACTGCTCCCATGACAATATGACTATGATGATGACGTAAACTCATTTTTTTACGGTGGAAAAAGTGAAAAAGGTGACAAAATAAAAATATACGAAAATCAGACTAACATCGTTGCAATTTAGTTAAGTATTTCTTTAAATGACGCATATTAAAGGTTTTATGTATGTATGTAGGTAGATATGCATATGCAATAAAAAATGGTCTCATTATGTATGTTTTCCATGTATCCGCTAGTATTTTCATGCAAGATATAAAAGTACCTGGAAAGGAAGGAAAAGTAGTAAAGAGAGAGTTTTTATCAATTCAGAATCCCATTAAATAGTTCCTCTTAACAAAAGAAAATTGGGAGAATGTAGTGTAGGACGTCGTTTCGTAATTTCCTACTATATTTTTCACAACGGGAAATGTGTTATTGTGTCTGATAGAATGTATATAGTACATAGTGCCTATGTAAATGTATAAAATTGTCTAGTGCAATTCGTTTGCTAAAAATTAGGAACATTAACATTAGTATGAGAGAGGAGAGGAAACTTAATAGGATTATCTTTTAAAAAGTGTTTTTCTCGGGACACTAAACTAAATAGTCTAATAATAAATATACGCTTGAATAAATTCTTATGATGTTCTGATTTATTCCGCTGCTACTACTTTTCTGTGTAAATTTATTTGTTTATGTGTGACTGGATATTATTATTAAGTGGGCTTTACTTTCGCTTCGCTTTTCCTTTTTTTCTATCTCTCTCTCTCTCTCTCTCGAGTGGATAGTTTACCATTACCGTGGCCGTTTTCTCTCCAGCAACGGAACAACGACACGGAACAAAGAGTACTGTATCACCCATCATCCCATGTGTATCTACATATATAACAAAATGTTGTGCTTGTATCTCTCTCTCTCTGTTTTGCCATAATATAATTGTATATAAACTAAATATAAAGTACATGGAACAATTACCCAAGCTTGTTTAACATTTCGCAGAAAGAACAAGTGGGAAATCAAACATTCAGCAAGAAAACGTGCTGGGTTTTTGCTCACCAGCGTAGCAAGCTCATATAATAATCAGAACAGTAGCAGGTTGAGGACCATTGCGTTTCCTCTCTTGTTTCACTTTTATCTTACACTGCCATTATTATTAGTCTAACATATTTGGTTATTGTATATTTTTTGCTAGGCCATTATCCGAGAATAGCTCGCTCTACCTTTAATAATTTCATAGAAATTTCATTCCTGTTTTTGCTGTCATGGCATGTTTTGGAATCAAGTTACATATAAAATGGCATGAGGACGTAATACACATCGTTATGTTATTTCTGTAGTTCACCGGTAATGTTTTTCTTACTCAGAAAGAAGGAAAAAGGGAAGAAAATGTTGACTTTTTGGGAGAAAAAGGAGAGCAAAAGAGCGCACGCATGCATGACAGTATATTTAACTGAAATGTGTGTGCGTAACAGATTCATTTAGCGAGTATGGGTATATGTCACTATCAACTGTATTACAACCGCGGTGCCTCGAGCGTCCTATTTTTTTTACGTTGGCCCATGTGATGCATGCTCATGATGATGAAGGTGTAGAAAGTGGCGTTGTATGGAGAAAAACGTATCATTCCGTAACATCACAAGCCATGCTTGTTTTCTGCTCTAAAAAATAATGTTGCATTCATTTTAATAAGCATATATTTTAACCAGTAACTATCCAGATTAAAAAGCAGAGTGGGAATACCGAGAGTCGAGTAGTGAACATAAAATTTGCGGAATGGTGAGAAAGCAGCAAACCCACAAGAATGTGAGATGATGATAATGGAAATCGGTGTTTTACATGCTTGCATTTTCTCCCATGCATGTATGTATACCCAAAAATAATATTAAACTCCATCCGTCCGCATCATGCACAGAGCGGAAGTCATGGTGAACGTGCTGCGTTATAAGTGTTATTATAATCATAAAACACACAACAACCATACCAAAATTATAGGGCGGTGTAGTCAAGTGACTTGATTACAGCAGCATCGGAGAGTGCAGTCATGCACTGCACTACCCCACTTTCTCAATTTTTCTTCCCACAAAAACATGCAATTTACCCTAACATATCATCATCACATCATCACCAGCAACCACAAAAATAAA